>VATE01000015.1:0-193000 GCA_008065195.1 Metschnikowia amazonensis | reverse complement strand
TTGACTCAAACTGAGCGTGGAAGGAAAAGCCAACTCCAAGATGAGCTTCAGGTTGTCGTCTCTGAACGTGAGCAACTGGGAGTATAGCTCCAAAATTTCCGGTTCATTAAGGTTCAAGTCACTAGGGGGAGTTGGAATGTGTGGTCCTCTGAATGGGAACTGCATGAGTAGCCTTTCAGTTTGGGCAGGATAAGTTTGACCAGTGACGCTGAGATTTTTTGTGGCTGCCGTGGTAGATGTCACGGAGAGAAGGGAGGCAAGAGAAGCATTAGAATTGGAACGATGCTGCTCCTCCAACTGGCCCCGTTTCTCTCTTTTCTCTCTCTCAATACGCTCTCGCTCCTTCATGGGAAGCATCTTCTTATACTCCACACGCAACTTCCTGCTGCCGATTTCACGGCCGTTTAATTGGTTGACAACCATTGAAGTCTCCTCAGTAGAAGTAAAGTTGGCGAAAGCCAAGCCACGGAAAACTCCATTGTCAAAGTGGTAATTGAACGCGTAGGGTAAGGGTAAGTTTAGCTTGGTCATGACGTCCAAAAGCTGCTCTTTTTTGATGGCGAAAGGTATGTTTTTGATAACAATGGCCGTGGGAATCAACTCGTCATCGTCCAAGGTCAAACTCTCATTAGGTCCGCTTTCGTCGGGTTGATCCACGCCTTCATCGTCGTGGTCTGCATTCCGACTATCCACAGATAGATCGATGGAGTTTTCTGAGGACATATTTGTAGTAGGCGGGATGGGCAATGCAGCGGGCAATTTCAGATCTAGGCCCGGGTCCTTTTTGACACCGATGTCTAAGACATTCAAGGCTTGTTGTTGCTTTTGCTGCTCGACCCATGGCCCCACGTCAGTGGCCGCACTGCATGTGCTCAATAAGTTGGTGGAGCTGGAGTTGTTCAGCAAGCTTTGATAGAGCCTGTTTTGGGTATTGGACAATCTCTGATTGGGGATTTGGGAGTGGGACATTTGTGGTGTGCTTTGGCCCTGCATTGCAGAAGGGGCATTATAAGTGGACGAGTCGTAGCCGGAAGCGGAAGATAACGACGATAATGACGGTCTGCGCTGGATTACCGAATCCAAAGGGTTACGTAAGTCCATGGCGGAATAAACTGGGGAATTCAGTGGCTGAGGATAGTTTGAAGTTTCAAGGAGCGGCGGCTTTTTGCGGATTTTGGATGTGGTATATGCCTACGCTTGGAGACGGTCAACAATGAATTGAGATGTGGGATCAGCACAAGGAGACTCTGGGAAAGAATATTCTCAAAGGCTATCAGGAAGGTATTCGGGAAAGAATATTTGGACGGTATTTCGGGAGGGCTCTTTGGTGGGAATATTCTAAGAGAATTGGAGAGTGAGGGACAGAAAGAAGCCGCAGTAGGGAGCCCAAACTAAGCAGGTTGTGAAGAAAAGCTAGCAGTGTGAGACAAAGTTTAGGAGCGAAAAAATAGGCGCATGAGCATTATGCTCACGTGAGCTGGTAACAACAGCACAAAGCTCCGCATTGGGTGCCTCATTCATTGCATTGTAGTTCATTGTGGTACGGATCTGGTTCCAGAATCAAACACCGCTTTCATTTTGCAAAAAACTTCAGAATCTGGAAACTATTGTCTTGTAGACCTTGCCTATACTTCCTGCCAAATTAGTGCGCACTGCCTACTTATCTGGGTGGAACGCTACGTGAGTACAGGGACCGAAGCGAGACTAGACGCTCGGCGAGCCTAGACATTTGAGTGAGATATTCGAGCAAGACCTTCAGGTAAAACTGGAAATCTCAAACGGCCATGACCTGCAGTCTCAAATTCAAAGTGACATTTTTTTCGAAGCGTTGGGTACTTTCCCAATCTGCAGAAATGTGTCTATAGCCTATTCCCGGGGTGTGGCCATAGCCGTGTTGCAGCCGGGTGTACGGATGTGGCAGACCATCTGGTCACGTGTATCTCGCTCTCCTCGACAATTCAACAACGTGTACAATCCATCTACCCCCACTAACAATGGTATGTACCCGTCACCACAAATAGGAGTGAAACTGGCTTTGAAAAGCTAGTAGAAGCTGGTGGGTAAACGTATCTGCAAGACCAATCTATAAGAGGTATCAAATTAGAGGGACTTGGTGGACTGGAGCCCAGAGAATCTAACCTTGTTCAAGACGGCCGATCTGGCCATTTTACGCCAGATCCGTCGGCGCTATATTATCTTGCTAGGTAGCCTTTCATGTTTTATAAGGCCACGAATTGTTCCTGATTCAAAGACCTGACCATTATCCTGCTACAAGACCTGACTATCCTGCTACAAGACCTGACTATCCTACTGCAAGACCTGTATCATCCTAATACAGATCTGACTTTACTGTGGTATAGAGACCTGAATTCACCCTGTTACACATACCCTCTACCCAAATTTATACTAACGCCAGTCCTCAACCGGAGCTGCCCCAGGTGGCTTGAAGAATGCCATTAAGAGAAAGTCTGCCAACGACAAGAAAGTCACTGAAACCAGCAAGAAGCCTCTCTCCACCAGAGCTGCCGGTGCAGGAGGATCCAGTGCCACCATGTTGAAGTTGTTCACTGACGAAGCCCAAGGTTTGAGAGTTGACCCCTTGGTTGTTTTGTTCTTGGCCGTGGGATTTATTTTTTCCGTGATCATCTTGCACGTGTTCGCCAAGATCACCGGAAAGTTCACCTCCTAAGTCTGTACAATAATAAACATTTGAGAATGCTACATTTCATAATTAAAGTATTCTTGCCATGACAAAGGTTTTTACAACCACCCAATCAATGTACATGTGTTTACATGTCTGCGAGGAGCGCTTGGACTGCTTTCCCGACATCTTTTATATGTACAGAATGCTTGATGCCGGAAACCTCTTCGCTCACTGTCCAGCTGTCCGTCTGCAGTTGCGCATCTCGCCACGTTTGGCCATATTCCACACCTCTCACCTCTATTTCCACTTGCGGATAGTGCCTTCCAAGGATGATGACCAAGGGAATGCCAAACATATTGGAATACTTGATCTTGCGTCCCAAACGCAGGTCACTGTCATCCACACGGTAGTCTGTATTACTAGCAGAAAGCAGCACCAAAAGCTCTTTTTGCCGCTTCTCTGGGTCTTCTTTGCTGGCGTTGATCACGGTCACCTGCCATGGTGCGATACATGCAGGCCAGCGAAGCCCTAACGAGTCTCGCTGGATTTCTGCTATTGCAGCCATGATACGACTGATGCCCAAGCCGTAACAACCCATAACGATGTTCTGTTTCTGACTCGTGCCGTCCTTCTGGGGCATATCGGTTTGTAGTCCAAATACTTGTGAGTACTTTTCACCCAAGTAAAATGTGTGGCCCACCTCTATGGCTCTGCTTTTATGCAATACGCCCTCTTCACACTTGTGGCATAGCTCTCCCTCTTTGGCATCGACTATAGGTATATCCGTCAAGGTGGTGATCAACGACTTGTTGATGAATTTGATGGGAAAGTCGGGGAAATTTGATCTCAGGTGGAGCCGCAGGTCCATGATCCGTACTATACGCTTGGAAATCAACGTGTCTTCGTTGCTGAACTCCGCAAGAATCTGCTCTTGCGCAGTGTTGGCTAAATCCAAGTCCGGGATTTCTTCTTTGATGAAGCTGGCCTGAAGAGTTCGGTCCGAGGGATAGTATGCACATACAAGTGTCTTGAGATCCGTTGTAGTGAAGTATCTGACCGAAACTGTCGACAGTGAAGACTCGGGAGATGGAGTTGTTGTTGGATACGACAATGTCTTCTCAATATTCAGCGATACATGGCACCCGTCACACGTGAACAATGTATCCTCTCCGGTTTCGTGCACATAATGCCATTCGTGGGACAACAGCCCGCCGATTTCGCCCGTGTCGGCTTCTGCCTTCACATACGGGACGCGAAGCGTACTGAGAATGTTCATGTAAGTTTCCACCATCAATTTGTAGGAGCTCATAGCTGCAGATGAGCTGGTGTCAAACGAATATGCATCTTTCATGATAAACTCTCTTCCTCTGAGTAAACCGCTGCGAGGCCGTTTCTCGTCTCGGAATTTGGTGTTGATTTGGTAGTAGAGCAATGGGTAGTCTTTATAGGATGACGCTAGTGACTTTACCAACTCTGTGATGTCCTCCTCGCACGTGGGCGCCAAGCAGTATTCTTGGCTCGAGGAATCCTTCAACTTGAAGAGCTCGGAGCCGTGCCAGCGGCCGGACTTCTGCCACACTTGGGAGCTGGAAAGTGTGGCCATACGCACCTGTTCTGCACCAGCTTTGGTCATGTTTTGTCGTATTATCGCCTGTATTTTTTCTAAAACCATCAATCCGACGGGTAGGTAGTTGACGAGCCCTGGCTTGGGATGGCTCACGAATCCTAGTTTGGTGAATACCTCATGCGTTGGGATATGGTGAATCTTGCCATTGAGGAGCTCGCTGTTGATCTTGTATATTCGAGGAACTGTACGTAGCATCGCAAATTGATCTAGACACTATTCTAGTGTGGGGCTGACTTCCGTAGTGTGTAGGTACTTGGCGTGCTTGATGGATGGTTCGTTGAGGAAAGGATCACGTGACCCACACTATATCCACCGTACTGTTCCTAGACCACCTCAGTGGTTGTTCAATTGACTGATAAATTAGTTGGTCTCTGTTAGCTGTCGTTAATTCTAAAAATGCCTATTTACTTGTCGACCAAGTCAGCGCCGAACTTCTTCAAGTTGTTGAATGCGCTGGTCAAGTCGTCTTTAGCCTTGCGCAAGTGGGCCTTCTCGGTCTCGCCAATCACCTCATTGGCCTTGCCCTGAGCTTGCTTGGTCAAAGAGTCCAAGTTGGCTTTGGCGTTGTTGTACTCTTCGATGGCTCTCTTCTTGCCTGCCTCGAAGTTCTCCGACAAGGCCTGCTTGGAATCTTCGTAAGTGTTGCTCAAGTCCTTAGACGCAGCATTGACGGAATTTTGAGCTTCATCAGCTTTGGCGGAGCCCCAGCTGACCCATTTGTTCTTCTCTTTCTCCAAGTCGCTCTTGGCGTCTTGGGCGGCCTTTTGGGCCTCATCGGCCTTGGAAGAGCCCCAGCTGACCCATTTGTTCTTTTCGTGCTCCAAGTCGCCCTTGGCGTCTTGAGCAGCCTTTTGGGCCTCGTCAGCCTTGGAAGAGCCCCAACTGACCCACTTGTTCTTTTCGTGCTCCAAGTCACTCTTGGCATCTTGAGCGGCCTTTTGAGCATCATCAGCCTTGGAAGAGCCCCAGCTGACCCACTTGTTTTTCTCTTTCTCTAAGTCACTCTTGGCGTCCTGAGCAGCCTTCTGGGCCTCATCGGACTTCTTGCTTCCCCAAGAGAACCAAGAGTTCTTTTCCTGCTCGACTCTGGCCTGAGCGTCATCGGCCTTCTTCTCACCCCAGGATACCCAGGAGTTTTTCTCGGCTTGCGCTTTTGCAGCCAATCTGTCCTTCTCGGACTGAGCGTCGGACTTCTTGCCAGACCACCACGAGGACCACGACTGGCTGGAAGAATCTAAATCCTTCTTGATCTGCTGTTGCCTAGCGGAAGTGGAAGAGGCCAATTCTTTCAATTTGTCGTCCTCAGTTTGACCAAGGCCATTCACAAACTGGATGTACTTGGCAGCCACTCTATTTGGGAATGGCTTTTGGTCAATGGCTTCGGCACTGGTTTTGACATCCTTTTGATAGTCATCCAACTTTTGTGACCACTTGTTGTACATTTCACTGTCTTTGATAGAGGACATAGTGGAGTCAGCCTTTTGGCGAAGGTCTTCCGCAGATTCCTTAGCAGTTTTCTTCAATTGGTGGCCAAAGTCCTTAGTTTCCTTTTCGAGTTTTTGGTACTCTTTTTTGACATCTTCGCTAGGCTTGAGGTTCTCGATTGCCACGGGACGGCCAGACTTACCCTTGGAGAAGATGGGTTCGACATTCTGGTCGTACCAGTAGAGACCGCCTCCGACGACGGCCAAACCTAAAACAATTTTCTTAGCCATGGTAGTTCGTGAGTATTGATTGTAAGTAGAAGAGTCTATAGGAAAAAGAAATGGAGTGCAGAAGGTCAGGGGGAAATGGCGAATTTATAGCAACCATGTGGGGATCTTTTTGGGTGCGAGCCGCAGTTGCTATTGCAGCAGCAGGTGCATCTTTTTTCCACCCGTTTCCGTCGCGCTTTACCCCATATTGCTATGACATACGCAGTGAGTCCGACTAGAGTACCGAGTCCATCACCTAACAAACAAAACAAACAACCAGATGTGGGACTTGGATGAGAAAAAGTTTACCAGACTAAGGTGATGGAACTATTGAATAATTGCTAGTAGTATAATTATTAGTAGTGTAATTATTAGTAGTGTAATTATTAGTAGTGTAATTATTAGTAGTGTAATTTTTAGTAGTATAGCTACTGGAAGTATAGTTGACAATTGGTAGTTGAAAATTGGTGGTTGACAGTCGGTTGACAATTGGTTGACAATTGGTTGACAATTAATAGTATAGCTCACAATTATCTAGTTTAGTCCACTGGTGCACTGGCTTACTACAGTGGAGAAATCAAAGTGAAGTGAGGTCCCAAAAATTCATTAAACTCTCCGTCCCTGGCAAGTGCAACTAAAACACTATTGGCTCGGTAAGGCCAGTGCAGGAAATTCTAGGTGAATGATGGTTGCACATGCGAAGATCGCACTTGCTGTGGATATGAGCCCTGGCCGCGTACTAAACTGTCCACGTAGATCTCAAAGGCGCATAACGACAGTCTATTCAACTACTCGACAATGCAGATTCACAGGTCACATTGTCAATATTGATGAGTGACGAGATACGCATTATCAGAATTGAGGAGCAGCGAGATGCATATTGTCAGAATTGATTCAGAAAAAGATGTGCGTAATTCAGGAGTAGTATGAAGTCAGAGTATCATATACAACGAGACAATAATTGAGCACATTTTATAACCATTGATTGACGGAACGTGCTGTGCTGATTTCCCAGGTAGTTTCTAGGGCATTACCGAAACCCCCTACCTAATTTTCACTTTCTCTTTTGGTATACTCTGGAGATTTATTAGTGGACATGCCTACGTGACCTCCCCATACTTTATTATTGTTTGCTGAAAGACCTTGAGGATGAGTCATGTGACGGCGAAGGTAAAATAAACTCCGGGCCTTGTTGAAAATAGTCCGCGCAGCCCGAGTCAGCTAGACACGCATAATGCTGTCTAAGTACGCACTTCACATGGACCAAGCCGCCTCGGAAAGCTAAGTCACATGTCTCATGACTAAGTACTAGAAGAGCAAATCAGTACCATTGTAAAGGCGACCAGCACAGTTAAACTGCAGTTTAGGAATACTTCTGGGATAGTTAAAATAAACGCAATACTAAGGGATAACGGAATATTGGATTTAAGGAATTGCGGAATATTCAGTTAATTAAAAAATGTTGAGAAATTGCGCAACACTAGGGAATTTAGAAACACTCACGGAATTAGAGATAGTCCGGGGTTGTCATTAGTTAAAATTTTAAAATTAGTCATGTCATTAGAAAACGTTTGGAAGTTCTGAATACTTAACGAGTAGAAAACTGTCAATGAATCACCAATAATTAGGGACTTGTTGAAATACTCACTCGTCGTCAATTAGAGTATGAAGACGGAGCCACACGCCCTGACCTGTGACCACGCCCTCTTCATTGTAGTCCCATCAATACCTATGCATTTCACCCAAAGTAGAAATCTCATCCCTATTATTTCCCTATGGCAGTTGCAAAATAAAGGTTTCAGCCTGCACCTGCGGCCTCTTCTGTCCTGCTCACAGCCGAGTATGCATGAGACATGACTCTAGGTGGCATCGTCACGTTTTTTCAGACCGAGCAGTCGCTTCATCAACAACTCATTTAGTTCGTCACCCCCTCCACTCCTCCCCCTGGGAAAACCCTCGTTTCAAACAACTTAGCCCGAAAACCCTCCACGCATACTCCGTATATTTAGCGTTCCGACTGCGCCGTCTTTTGCAACGATATCTCAGTCTCGGCCATCAGCCTAAGGTCCCCGAACCCACATTCTTCCTTCACATTGTCCTTGCAGACTAAAAAATCACCTTATATAATCCACCCGCTCCTCCTGGCATTACTTCCCTTGATCACCCCAACTTCTTTTTTGCTTCCTACGTCCGCTAATACTTTGCTGGATGGTCACGCACCGCCCTAATCTCATTGACTACTTATTATAGATAAAGTTTCACTGGCTCTCCCACCGCGGCTTTTGCACACACCTTACACACCTTACACATCCACACTCGTCCACACTACACTTTGAAACTGTGCCTCCAAAACCTGTTTTCCCCAGTTTCCTTGTGACCTAATATCATTTTTGTCAATATTTTTATTTCTTCGTGATTCTGTGATTCCATTACCCCGCCTCATGTTGTCATGACATCATATATTCCCAAACCCACGCTAGAATCCTCATATCTAGAACCGGCTCAGCAAAGCGAGTCTATCTTGGTATTCTGGAAGTCCTCAAAAAACCCAAGGTACTTGGGTGATCGCCGCTCCAATAGATCCTGGAGGTTGATCAACGATAAGCTCCTTACGAACTCCAACAAGTCCTACCACAAGTCTGTTTTAAAACTCCATGACCGGCCTCTATACGTTTCTCCTTCCAGTCACCAGCTGATGGTAAAAGAACGGCCCTCTCTTTTTCTGAACAACTCAAAATCCACTACTGAGAGCCACTTGAGCCTTCGCTCTCTAGAGAAGCATTCAAACGCCCTTGATTCTGACGACGACACCTCAGATTTGTCTGAGGACGACGATTACTCCGGCTCGGATTGTGATAGCATTCACATGATGTCTCTGAAAGCTGCAAATACCGGCCACGCTGATGCAATGCCTGATGTCCTGCATTCCGACCAGCCGTGGAAAAATAATGGTATGCACCTGCTGACTAAATCCACCACCCCGCCTGTGGACCACTCACATCCTGCCAGAAATAATATTTTTTACATTCTGAACTCGCCTGCTTCCCCAAATCGCCTAAACAGAAACGCCTCTGCTTCAAGTTTGACTCACGAGAAAACGTCTAAAAATACTGTCGATAACGCTCACCTGTCAAACGCTGTATCTGTCGCGTCACTCTCTAGTGAAAAAAAAGATGCCAACCTTCTGCGTCAGGACTCGCTTTTTGGAGGCAGGGCAGACATGAGATCTGCTTCTTTGAATCTGGTTTCAAGTGCCTCCTCCTCTGATATATCTGAGGACGAAGAGTATGATTCCGAAGATGTGAAAGATGGAGATTTAGAGTCTGAGCCCGAAGAAAATGTTTCAAAGGCCAGTCCAAGCATATCCGGCAAAGATTGTGTCAAGAATGTGACAATAGATAAAATTCCACGGTCTTCAGAGGACAACGATAGCGAGTGGTTATCTGCATCCTCAGACGGAGAGCCGTTGACGGAATCACCCAAACAAACCCCTCTCTCGTTTGCCAAAAAGCTCCCAGTCTCAAACTCTTCTAATTCTACATTGAGCAAATCGCCCGCGGGCTCTGAGCTCTCACAAACATCTTCCAAACCTCGCTCGCTTTTGTCCGGACTTTTCTCTCATGATCTGAGAGGCCTTACATCCTCATCTGTGGTGTCATCCAAAAATATCAGTGCTAGTATCGCTTCCAAACCGGTTTTGAAACGATCTTCTACCACAGGCGTGATTACAGTTGAGGAAGTCACGAATGACGAAAAGATGGTTCTGAAGCCATCTATTTTATACTCGAAAAGATACGCATCCTTGAGCGATATCTCCAGAAGAAACCCCCCGCAAAGGTCCGCAGTGGCATTTCCAAACAATGCGCAACAAACCATTCACTCAAGAATTCCAAATAGCAAGAGGCAGGATCCTTTGTTTGCTAAGCAGACTTCGCTGGTGGGAGTTTCTAACTTGATGGTGTTGGCAGAGGGAACCGGGTCTCCTGAGAGCAGAAACATCAGCCATAATCCCAAAGTCAAGCTGGCCGAGAACATCACGCTTTCCAGCAGCTTGAGCAAGTACTCCAATTCGTTGAATCAGCCTACGAGCAGCTCGTTGAAAACCCTCTTGTCTAACAGTGCCATCAATATATCGTCTATTTTAGGCCACGGCATCTCCAACAAGTTGCGCCCAAGCAAACAGAATAGGTCCTCTGAAGCATTGAAAAGTTCGGATGAGGATCTTTCGTCGCTGTTTGCCGGGTACCTTTCACGTCAGCTTTCTCAAGAAAGCACTAGACCCGAAATACCCTTGAGTCGCAGTGTTAGAGTGACTCCAACCAAGAATTTTGAACCTTCTGTGGAGATAAGCAAATCTTTAAAGGATTCACTTATGATCGACCACAGGTTGGGAAAGCGACCCATGCCAGAGCGAGTGATCAGCGATGAAGATCTATTCCTTGGCCACGATAAGGGTTCTTATCTCCAGGATGAAAACGACTACCATTCAAAGGGATGGTGAAAGGTATTAAATGTATGCCATCTAATATAATAAGCTAGATCTTGTTTCCATTTTTTTATTACTATAAATCAAGAACTCAGTAGGCATCATGATATGAAAGTTGAGTCTGGTACTTTTAGTATTTTCAATCGTGGTATTTGTTAATAAGAAATGGAAGTTTTAGCAAAGACAGAATTGACTGCAAAGACAGAATTGACATGCCCAAAATTGAAATGAAGCCACCGAGAGTGGCGGTATCATCCTTAAAATTAAGGTTACACAACAAAAAAGAAGTTCTGAGGTATCTACTGAACCAGATCTGGGTACATTGGATCCGGCACACAAGCAAGGGACATTTTAGAATTATATAATAGTTTCGAAATTCGTTGGATTGTTTTTACCACAAATTACTAGCACTTCAAATTACTCTCATCAACTAGATTGGTGTACACTCGTGATAAGTGTGACCAGAGCATCAGTGCGACCTCATCGACACTCACCACTACGTCTGTCACAGGGGCAGCGACAGACAGAGACAGACAGAGACAGACAGAGACAGAGACAGACAGAGACAGAGACAGACAGAAACAGACAGAAACAGAAAGAGACAGACAGAGACAGAGAAACAGAATACTCAAAAAGATCCAAATTCTAAACATTATCCATAAAACATTAAGTCTACTACTCTCTTAGGCATCCGCCATGAAAACATGCTACTATGAGCTTCTCCAAGTGGAAGCCACGGCCACAGACCAAGAACTCAAAAAAGCATACCGCAAAAAAGCCCTCCAATTGCATCCAGATAAAAACCCCGACGATGTGGAGGGCGCCAACCAGCGATTTGCATTAGTCAGA
Source organism: Metschnikowia amazonensis (assembly GCA_008065195.1). Classification (NCBI taxonomy): domain Eukaryota; kingdom Fungi; phylum Ascomycota; class Pichiomycetes; order Serinales; family Metschnikowiaceae; genus Metschnikowia; species Metschnikowia amazonensis. Next base: position 181,700 of record VATE01000015.1, on the reverse strand, counting down.
GCAGCATATGAAGTTCTCAGCGACCCTCAGGAACGGTCGTGGTACGACTCTCACAAGTGGCAGATTCTCCAGGACGACGACGAGGTGTCGTACTCTGAGGTGGCGGAGATGGTAATACCCAGCATACATGTTGAGGAGCTTCTACGATACTTCAACCCTGCGCTCTACGCAGTGGTGGATGATTCCTTGAATGGAATATACAATGTTCTGGGCCGGATGTTTGAGAGGTTGGCCGCAGAAGAAATAAAGCATGCCAAGTACCAGCAGCTAGATGGATACCAGAAATACATGGATGACAGCTCAGATGTGGGGGCCATAGGCGCAGAGTTCTTAATGTTCCCCCGGTTTGGCAATTCGCACAGTGACTATGCACTGGAGATCCGGGTTTTCTACCAGGAATGGAGCAACTTCTCCACGGTCAAGTCCTTCAGTTGGGTGGATGAGTATCGGTACTCTTCGGCACCCGACCGGCGCACACGAAGGATCATGGAGAAAGAGAACAAAAAGGCCCGAGATGCTGCCCGCAAAGAGTTCAATGAAACCGTACGGAAGTTTGTGACGTTCATCAAGAAAAGAGACCCTCGTGTGAAGCCTGGAATTGAAAAGTATGAATTAGCCAAGAAGAAACAGCAACAGGAACGACTTGAAAAACAGGCCAAGCAGCTCAAACTCGAAAGAATGGCCCAGAGCTCAAACTATGAGGCGCAGGACTGGGAGAACTTGGACTTGGACGAATTGCAGCAAATTGAAGCCATGCTCCGGGAAGAATTTAATTATGACTCCGATGACGATGTGGCAAGCAGCGATTCCGAGTTTGATGAGTTCTCCGAAGCCAATGCCATAGAAAGCTATGAATGCATTGTTTGCGATAAGCTTTTCAAGTCCCAAAAGCAGCTCAATATGCACGAGCAATCCAAGAAGCACAAGCTGATGATAGAGGAGTTGCGTCGTGAGATGGTTCAAGAGGGTTTAGATTTGGGTATCGATGAAGACACCTATGAGACTGCAGGAAGTGCCGATTCAACGGATGAAGATAGAATGGCCGAAGAGGATGTCGATGACACAGAGAGAGAAGGAGCAGATCGAAGAGAAGTTGAAAATGAAGAAATTGGGGAAACAGGTGTTGGCGTTGATCTCGATGTTGATAATGATGTTGATGTTGATACTGACGTTGATGTTGATAATGATGTTGATATTGATAATGATGTTGATAATGATGTTGATATTGATAATGATGTTGATATTGATAATGATATTGATAATGATGTTGATATTGATAATGATGTTGATGTTGTTGTTGACGTTGACGTTGAAGTTGATGACATGATTGATGAAGATGAGTTGCAACCCAAATCATCGAAAAGTAAGAGGAACAAAACAGCCAACCTAGAGGAACAGTTGGCAGATTTGGCTATTCACAGTGACGACTCTGATGACTGGGCCATGGATAAGAAGAAGAAAGGCAAAAAGAAAAAGAGAGCCCCCAAAAGTGAGTCTGGATCCTGTACCCCAAATGCACCCAAAATAGAGCTGCCCATCTCTTCGGGCATCAAGTGCGTCACGTGCAACGAGCCATTTACCTCTAGGAATAAGTTGTTTCAGCATGTTAAACGGACAGGTCACGCGGCCCCAATCAAAGAGACGAAAAAGAAAGGGAAGAAGAAGTAAAGGGACTACTTGGTATTTTTATATGGGGTTATCATGAAATGAAACATCTGTAAATGTAACATTGCAACATAGCTGTATCACATTGCACCCACAGTCTATAAATATCATTGGCATCAGATTGGTCATTTGAACAAATTCGTCGAAAACATAAATTTAAAAATTGGGTTTCAACATTAAGTTTCATAATTCGGTTTCAAAACTCAGTTTCAAAATTAAGTAAAATTAAGTTCAAAGTGTTGCCTTAGGTCTTCACTCATTTAAGTCCAGTCTTTGACTTCTTCACTGTTGCAGTTAAAGGCTCACTGATTCCCTTGTTACCTATGGCACCAAGACCCTCACCCTTAGTCCATCCCAATTTTTCCAATAACTTTCTACCAATATTCAGATGATCGATTTCAGGAGCTTTTCCTCCAACAATGTCACCCTCATTGACAAATGCTTCGTTGCGGGGCCCACGCCTTGGCCGATCTTTCTTTGCATCAGTCTCGTTGATCTCGTCCCGCGTTCTGCGCTTGACATCCGTTCTCTTGAAGATTGGACGTTGCTTCATGATGTAGCCAACCTGGTCATATGCAGGGAGATATCGGAACGTCTTCTTCGTCTTTGAAACCTTGATGTACTGGTGCAAGCCATTATTCCCGCATTTTGCACTCTTCATGTTGTAGTGGCCCGCGAGTTTTGAAATGGTCTTGTTCCCGTGGCCGTCCAACGGTGGAAAGCTCAAGGTCTCTTTCGACACATTGTGTAAGAAAATCTCGAATTCCTCCTTGATCTCTTGTATATGAATGGAGTAGTCGTACTTCAAAAGGAGGTCCTGGTTTTCAATGCCCTCTTTGATTTGCTTCTCTTTCTTCATAATCTTCTTCGCTCTTCTGGCCTGCTTCTGGTAATGGAATTGTTCCATGAGCGAAGCTCTGAGCTCGATATCCAAGTCGTCACTGAGATCGAGTTTCTGCTTTCTGCCTTTGCCTATTTTTCTGGGAGGTCCCGAGGCCTGCAATTCGATTGGATTAAGTGATTTTTTCAGTTTGCGTGCAAACTCAAGAATGTCTTCCAAGCCCTCTTCCTCTGAATTGAGAACGCTTTCTTCGTCTTCATTCGAATCGTCTGAAGATACATAAACATCATAATCATCGGAATCGGAATTTTCTTCCGAGGTGACTGGTTCGCGCGGCCCGGTATAAGAAACTCCAGTCTCACCGTAATCATAAATGACCTCTCCATCTTCATCTTCGTCTGACTCACGGAATTTGTACTGGTCACCCATGACCTCGTTCATGTATTCTTCGAAATCAGAAGTATACGAATCGTCCGATATTTCTTGACCTTCGTAGTTCTCGTAATCATCGTATCCTTGAAATTCATCGTTAGCATCAATACTGCCATTATGGCGCTTATAATTGGCTCTCTTTGGAAGCGTGGCTGTGACTTGTCCCGCAGAGTCTGTGTGCGTGCTCAAAAGAACGTTTCCCACTGCGATGTACGGCTCGTACTCCGTGGCACTTTGGCTCTTCTCGCTACGAATCTTCTTCTGGAGAAGAGAAAAGGTGGCTTCCTTTGGGACATTTTCCTGGTCCAAATAAGTCAGATCACCAACCTCATCGATGACAAACTCCACAGCCTCAGTAGTTTTGGAACTTCGCTGAGCTTCATGTGGTCGTACTTTGCGTCCAATTCCCATGTCTATGTCATCGCCGTGTGTCGATCCAGCGCCTTCAGAAGAGATGGCTTCTTGAGCGGTAGTCATGGATGATGTAAGAGGATCATCTGGAACATCGCCCATTTCTTGTGGTGACTGGTCTATCTGACTATTTTCATCCCCATCTTCTTCATGAACATCATCAATATTCTCACTTATGTTCTCTCTTTCAATATCCTCAGTATCAATGTTTTTGGCATTCTGGTCAGCCTCAATTCCATGTTCAATGTCAATTTCAATTTCAATTTCCCTGTCTTCGTTCTCTTCAACGTTCTCAGAATCAACTTCTCTCGACTTTTCCAGCAGAGGCAAAATCAAAACAGACTGAACGACTTCGTCTGGCTGTTCTTGCTCGCTTTCCATATCAAGATTCTTGAGTTCTTCAAGGAAATCGTCCCCTTTGTACTTCTGGAGTTGTTCAATCAAATCCTTGCTTGGGTCATAGACACTGGTGGCTTTGACGAACTCAATAGATTTGTACCTTAGCGGCTGGTTCATGGTATTGTCTATATTGCCACTGGTATAGTTAGCCTCATTCAACATGGCTCTATTAGGCCTTCTGGAGAGGGATTGCATGGAAAATTCGTTAAGATCCATAAGCTCAGGCATTTCTTTATCGGAATGATAAGATTTGTTGTTTCTCCTCCGGGAAGACTTGCTGAGGTTGTATTGGCTAAAACTGCCACCTCTTCCACCTCTTCCACCTCTACCACCTCTTCCGCCTCTTCCGCCTCTTCCGCCTCTACCACCTCTACCACCTCGGGAAGTGTTCTTTTTCACCATGTCACTTGACTGTGATTTCTCTGAGTAGTGTAAAACGTGTGGTGTGTAGATGCTAGATATGTTTAGTGCGTTGCGAGTGGTACTGCAAAATACAGGCAGAGATGCGATCTGGGGAGGTGCCTAAACTGCAAAATAGACAATGTCGTGTTTCAGTCTGTATAGTAAGTGCAATAGTAAAAACCTACAGAAAATGGCCAAAATTGAAATATCACCCGGCATTTCTAGTAGTCAGGTATCGTTATTAGTGTAATGGAAGGGTGTGGGCATATGGCATGGCCTGTGCAGGTCAGAATAAGACCCTTTTTTGGGCACTTTGCGGATACACTCAATTCGAACCTCTAATGACTTCCCAGCTCTTAAATACCCCATACAGCCTTGTGCAAGTACTACGTGCTTGAAAAGACCATGTGCTTCAAAGGTAGTGGACTATGTACAGGACCACCAGTAACCCCCAGGTACAAAGTAGCAAATCAAAGTGGCCAAATTTAAGAGGCCTGGGACCCAAAGCACTGTATAAAGTGCCTCAAATGGAGATTGGTGCTTTGCTCAAGCCATAGGTATTTTCGATATACGCACCTTATCTTATCTAACATGTGACCCGGCTACGCAAGCACGCACTTTATCACACGCGCCTCAGGCAGTAGTCTATTGTAACCCCGTGACTTAACCATTATTAACTGAAGATATCAGGTCTTGCTAGGCTCATACACCGGTGTTTTATTTGTGAAGTATCTAGTTTTATCTGAATCTTTTTGTTGCTTCTTCGAATTCATCCGAGCTATAAATTCCCCTAAGACTCTGAGATAGCTATCCGGATATTCTCGTTACCCCTTTCGAAGCACCTGCTGGTTCCTCAAACCCTTTCTTAACATCTACTGAATTCTGATTCCCCTTCCAAACATTTGCTGAATTCACTGAATCCTTTGAAGCATCTGTTTCATTCCTGTTATGGGCGAGATACACGCTAACCTCAATACATTGTGGTCTCGTATGATTTCCGAGCCAACTGAGGTCAAGGTGAATGTGTGGGGTAAGGAGTACACAGGTGACACAATGCTGGCGCCCAATATCGCCCAGGCCATCAGAGACCGCATCTTTTTTACTTATCGAGCCGGGTTTTCCCCTATAGATCGAGATCCCCAAGGGCCTGGCCCACTTTCCTTCTTACCGTCGATGATATTCAACTCCGCTCCCAATTCCACGCTCCCCGCGGTGTTTGATAACTCACATTTCACATCAGATGTCGGCTGGGGGTGTATGATAAGAACTTCTCAGTCGCTACTTGCGAATGCGTTTGATTATTTGCTACTGGATCAAGACCCGCTGCATTTGGGGTCTATTATGCGTCTGTTTGCTGATGATTACGACAGTCCTTTTTCTCTTCACAACTTCATTAAGGTAGCATCGCAGCTGCCCTTGAAAGTGAAGCCTGGTGAGTGGTTCGGGCCGGACGCGGCGTCGCTCTCCATTTCTCGGTTGTGCTCCAAATTCAACGGCCTCGACTCAAGAGAGCTCCCAAGACTCCACGTCATAATAAGTGAAAGCTGTGATCTATACGACGAGCAGATTGAAGACCATTTTTCTTCGAGTGACCCAGATAATTCTCTAAGATCTGATCTGCTTTCGGAATATTGTGACATTAACGCATGCCCTATACTTGTTCTTTTCCCCATTCGTCTAGGAATCGAAAAAGTGAACTCTTACTATTATTCCAGCATACTCCAGCTTCTTTCATTGGAGCAATGTGTGGGTATTGCAGGAGGAAAGCCTTCGTCGAGCTACTACTTCTTTGGCTTCCAAGATGAAAACTTGCTCTACCTAGATCCACACCATCTCCAGGTAGTATCGACAGATCCAGAGACTTACCACACAACCTCATGCAAGTCGCTACCTATTCTGTCACTCGACCCGTCTATGTTGATCGGTATTGTGCTTCGGAATCACGACGACTACCAGGAATTGAAGGAAAAACTTACTGATGGAAACAAAATCATTCACTTTCACCCAGGAAAAGCTGCGGTAGACGACTATGTGAAGGTGGGATCTGTTTCCGACATTGAGAGTGTGACATCTGCCGATGACTTTGTCACGTTGCTGGAGCCATAAAATTGGTTAGGGCCATACGATTATGGAGCTATGAAACGAGCCGAAACCATGAACATATAAGCGTCAGAGCTCGCTCCGTTAGCAGTGAAAGAGCTCATCTGTCCGAGAGCTAAAACTGTGCTTCTTACAGGAGACTTGAACCACCGCTCAATAAGAGGGTGCTCACCAAATTCGATTTAGCAAGTGCTCCAGACCTGGCTAATAAGCTCAGACTCTCTGTAGAATACATTATAAAAATTACAAGTCATGGAGTCTACACCTTCATATCTTGAAGACAGTATGGAGTAGTGCATATAACCCCCCCAGATGTGAGGTCACAATACACTCCCATCAGTAGCATCTCAAAACACACCACCGAAAATGGGAATCGGGGACATGAAAATATGTACGGTGTGTGCAGCCAATAACAACAGATCCATGGAAGCTCATAAGCAGCTCAAGGATGCGGGATTCGATATTCGTTCGTTCGGCACAGGGTCGTCGGTCAAATTGCCCGGCCCCACCATCGACCGCCCCAACGTTTACGAGTTTGGAACGCCGTACGAGACCATCTACCAGGACTTGATGTCCCAAGAGTACAAGAAAATGTACGAAGCTCAGGGCTTGATTTCCATGTTGTTGAGGAATAAGCAGGTGAAGCGAGCACCCGAAAAGTGGCACAATAATCTGGACGCCGGCAAGTTTGATTTGGTCATTACGTGTGAAGAGAGATGTTTTGATTCTGTTCTAGAGGATCTTATGAACAGAATGAGTAACAAGACTGAAGAAGCTGAAGAGAAGGATGTGCGCCAAGTGGTTCATGTGATCAATGTGGATATTAAAGATGACAATGAGAACGCCAAAATCGGTGGCAAGGGTATTGTGAAGTTGGTGAAGATGATTCAAGGCTTCAGGGATCAAGAGCTTGAACGCAGGATTCGTGAAGATGATGAGGATGACTATCCTGTGATAATGGAGGATGAGATGATGAAGATTTTGGCGGAATGGCAGAGCGAGCACACCCACTTACCCACGCTATACAGTGTGCTGTACTACTAAATTGCATAACCAGAATGAAGCCAAGAACGCTATGAATTCAAGAATGTCATGATCACCATGAATCAAACGTGATGAATCAAAATGATGATCAAACGCCATGATCAAACGCCATGAATACCATGAACACTAAGGCTCAGACTAACTGAGCCAAATCAACAAATTCCTTCTCAAATGGTGTACCTATCTTTCAAGTGCTAGGAGTGCATTCTTGCTTTTGAATTTAACAAATTTGCGTCTACTTGAACTGTGCCCTGTGTCTTAATCTTCCGCGCCATTGAAGCATTGCAACTTCAATTATACTTGAGCCCTTGCATCTTCACATTGAGATGTTCCGAGACTAGTATTCTACAGCTCAAACATTTCCAGGCACTGGCAAATTTCAACTTGAAAGCTTCGTAAATCCAATGCATAGTCATTGCAGACAATCTACCTGTAGATATTAATCGCTAGATGCTACTTGCGGAATGTATGTAATAGAAGTACGCTTTTCGCGACGCTCATCGCACATCAACAGCTCCACACCATCAGTACATGCCACCCAAACCGCCGCTTCCTGCCAAAAAAGCCAAGCTTTATAGCAGCAGAACCATCCGCAGTGAGGCCAGTGATCCTGCACTCACAAATGGTGTTCTCAATGTTCCCAATTTCATTGCAGCCCGGGAATATGAAATCAGAGCTTTTGAACAGTCCCAATTGAACACCAAGTATGCGTCTCTGACCCGTATCTTCCAGAACTTGCCCCGAACATTGCGCCGCAGAACAGCGTCTCACAATGTCAAACGTATTCCCAAACGACTCCGCACTCGTGCTCTCAAGGAAATGCAAAACTCCACTACTGGTGTGCCTCCTAAGTCGCCCCACTTGAGAGGTAGGGATTTATACCGCTTGAAGATGAGAAAGAAGCTTTTACGCTTAGCTTCCAAAATCAAGGAGCTACGTGGCATTCCCAGTACTCTGGGATCTTCGTTCAAGGACCATTTCAAGACTTTGAACCTGCAGATCAATACTCTCAAACGGGTGCAGTCTCTTAAGACTGTCTCCGGGGAGGGCCAGCCCACCAATAATGCATTGGCTGCACATGACCGAGTTGGTGTCAACGAGCTTTGCCAGAAACCAAAGGGAAATATAAAATTTTCTCATCGTCAAAAGGAATTCACTTGGTTACCCAATCACATTTGGCACGCCAAGCGTTTTCATCTAATCAAGCGGTGGGGCTTCCAGATTCCGTTTTCGCCCAATCAAAAGTGTTTTCGAGCCGCAAGTAGGGCTTCCAAAGAGCTGCTGTTGGCGTTCGATACGTCGTACTATGGCGAGTTGATTGTGGAAACTTCTGACCTAAGTAAAATAGTTGGGTTTCTCAATGAATTCACGAAATACCCTGCACAGATTCCAGAGTGGCTTATGAAGGGTCATCTCTCCTACAACGGATGGATCTACAGTGGGAGCGATAAGATTTCCCAAGGTACAATCTACTTGAGCTCGCTGCTGACTTATCAGTTACTAGTGCGTCTCCATCCTAGCAACTACGAGGAGGTGTTCCGAGTAATGCAAGCATTTGTGGAAAAACAAGAGTCAATGTCCATCACAGACTGTCGCTATGCGCTTGGAAGCATCCAACTCCGAGGCCCCACATCGCTAAATGTTCTAAGCAAAATCATGCATTTGAACGCTGACCAGAATGTTACTAGTGCCTGGTGGCTGTACTCCCAGCATAAAGATGCAGGCACGATTCCTAGCGGAACGACATTTGCTTTTTTCATCCAAGACCCCCGTTTTTGGAAACACCCAGTCACTCCTCCTCGGAACAAGCACCCGCAGTCTGCATTGTCAGTGAACGATTTACTCCTACTGACCCAAACCTATTTGGATCTGCGGGCAGTGGCTGCTATTCTTAGTCTGCAAGGCCGCCACGAATCATACAAGAATATGTACACACTCAAGCAGCTTGGACGGGAGTTTGCTCGATATGAGCCTCAGTCCACACATATCCATGGCAATATCGAATTCCCCGTGCTCATCCAAAAAACTTCCGATGTTACGTGGTGTATTACCATGCCCTGGTTCTGGGTACAGCCATTCTGGAGCAAGCTTATGCAAGTGAACGGCGTGAAAGCTGCCGGGATGCGCCAAGACCATCAGCTCAACTTCGAGGCTGGCCTCCCAACATATCCACACGACTTTCCTTTTTTGGTCGAAGGATACAGAGAAAATCGGCTAGTAAGTGAGGGCTTGAAGATCAAGCGTGAGAAACTTCCGGCCAGCAAGAGGCAACCGTTGGAGCGCATGGAGAGTCCTTTGGATATAGCAGCAGATTGGTATTTCTTGCGCAAGTGGACTTTTGGCAAAGCATTTGTCAAGGACCCTAGCAGTACTAAGAAGTACCACTTCGGAGAGTTTGACGAGACGAAGTCTAGAGTGCTACGCAATTTGGACGATTTGGCCATTGTCATCAATGAGACGCGAGGCCAGGATCTCGATCGCATTCCCATCGCAGAATATTCGGCCAGAAATGTCCAACACCAAGACATTGTGAGCGGCAGCTACAAGCCAGATGCCACGAGTTTCCCGGCGTTGCCCGTGGTTCTGGTCCGCGTCACTATGACCAATAAAGGCACTGTTTCAGACAATGCGAGGATTTACGAGCGAGCCGATTCACAGTCGATCGAGCATCTCATTGGATTTGTCACGAGTGGCTCCTTCAACATGAGTCACGGATATGCCACTGGGTTGGGCCAGATATGCGCCAGCCACCGTAATATCCAAAAGGCATATATCCGGAATGTGGGGTGCACCACGCTGGCACCTGCTAACATTGAGGTGTACCATATATAGCGCATACAAACGCATGCAGTGATGGGGTGCGCGCACGACCCGATGCGAGTATAAAGAGGGCCAAGTTTTCCGCCCTCGCGCGCTCTTCTTTTTTTCTTCATACTTACCTTGAGATGATTCAAGAGATCAAGTAGTCTTGTATCCGTGTTGTATTGTCGGCATAGCACTGCGCTGCAGTACAGCATCGCCAACTTCTCTATTAACAAGGTACATGGGCCATTCCCGTGGGGGTTTCGGCTCTCATCGATAGGTTTGGTATTGTGTGCTTTGGGAGTAGTGTGGGTCTTTCAATTTTTGATTTCATCCGCAATGATCTAGAATTTATTCGGGTCTTGTTCTTTTGATCCATAAAGTCTGGCGATTTTATGCACCAAAAGGTTTTAATGTTGAGAGTTCTTGTGACGAATAAGAACTTGAGAGCATAATTTATGGACAATCTATTGTCTGATCAATTATAAATTATGATACTATAAATTTTGATATTATCAATTAATATTATTGATTTGATATCATCAATTAAAATTATTAATTTATTAATGAATAGTATTAATTTTGATATAATTTTGGTATCATTGTGATATTTCATCAATCTCAAATTATAAAATCCTTAGATCTTCTCATTTTTATAGTTTTTTATGCGGTGGGTTATTTTTATGAGCATTGTTAAACTTCACCATCGCGAATTTCCCCACCTTTCGCACCAGGCCAACGAATCTCACTCATCACTAAGACTCACATCACACCATTCAAAATGAAAGTACCCAAAAAATTGGAATGGCTCGTTATTATATATGACAACCCCGTAAATCAGAGATTGGCGTTCAGAGCTCAACACCTCAGCAAAGTGCCCGAAAAAGTGGCCTCTGGTGCTATTACCAGTGTCGGACCAATTTTCAAGGATGAGTCAAAGAAGGAATTCTTGGGCAGCAGCTTCACCATTCAGGCCGAAACGCGCTCAGAGGTGTTGGAATTATTGAAACTGGATATTTATGCTCATGAAAAAGTGTGGGACTTTAACAATGTGGTCATCCACCCATTCCAGCCTTTCTACAGAAGTGCTCAGGACATTCCTAAATAGATACATGGGTTCGAAAGGATGTTGTCTCGACAAGACTAGATGGAGTTCTGCTAGGTATAGTAATGGAGATAGTTTTAATGGATGTAGTTTCTTAGACACTTAATTGTAGTTAGACACTTTAATTGTAGTTAGTCCCTTTAATTAAATAGTACTGCTGATCAAGGTTGTTGGCGTAATTCTATTTGCTAGGATTTGACTCTACTTTCGTTTCGTACCATTGGCGCCTTATTAGTCACTATATACAGCTAGCACCACCAACGTTTGCTTGTGTCTTTATTTCCTTTTCTCTGGTACATCAAAATGTATGCACTCTTATCTCTGGCCTCGGGCTTTTCTGTGACTTTAGAAGCGTGGATTGTTTCCACTGCAGTGTCATCGATCCGAAGCCATTCTTGGCCTTGTCGCAAAACGTCGCAAGTGTAGTGACCGCCCTCTGCATTTCTTCCATGATGGTAAATTACCCCGATCAACAGGTAGTTGCGCATCGCTGTGGTTCTGATGCTTGGCGAAAGAATCTCTGGGGTCACAGTCAAATCTAGGCCATACTGGACCGTCTTCATGACCTTCTCTATGGTGCCGACACCATGACTTCCATTGGACGCCTTCGGCTGAGCGTCCGAGAGTGCCTGATCTTCGTTTCTATACGAGAATCTTTTGAGCTGGAGAATGAGTACCTCTGGCAACCCGTCGATGAATGTTTGCTTTTTGGCCACCACGTCCAAGCCACTTTCAGTTTTGTATGGTATCTTTTCGATCTCATTGAATTGCCAGAGTGCATCTTCTATGGTTGTCACATTATCTTGCGAGATGTCCACCAGCACACTTCTGAAAGGGTCCACAGTAATGGAATGTCCTTCCTTTGATTTTGGAATCGTGAGAACATTGCGGAATTTACCCCCAAAAAGACTGGTGATTGGTGATGGCTCAACTTCTAGCACTCTTTTCTTGGAAACCTGACTTCTGCTTCCAACCTCAGACCACTCCTTATCGCCGATATCTTCTCCGTCATCGCTATCTCCTTTTTCTTCTGTTTTGTTTGTCTTGCGTACCAATCTAGAAGCAGACTTCATGCGCGCTTTAAGCTCAGTTGCCAGAAGAGAGTCTAGTTGGCTACCATAGGCGACTGAGAGCTGCTCGAATTTCTCTGGTGATACGGTAGCTTCGGCTGACACAAACTCCTCATGGAGGCCGTCTAAAAAGTATCCCAAGAACTCTTCCGCATCTTCCTGTTGGCCCCAGGTCAAATGCTGGAACTTTGAGCTTTCTATAAGTTTCATGTAAAGTTTTTCTGGGGAGAGTGGACGCCCAACAACAATTCCATCTGAATTCACAACACTGCCTCCATTTGAAGCAGCTGGGACGTTTACAAAATCATTCAAAAAACTTATAGTGGCATCAATCAACGGCGTGGACGATTTGCCTCCGAGGCTTCCAATGGACTTCTCTCCTATGAAACTGAAAATCTTGTTGAAGGTGGGGCAAAACATCAAACATTGCAAAACAGCATTCATGTAACAAATATTTCCGGAATTAGTCAAGCCGCGAGGTTTCAAGCTAAAACCTTTGACGGAATTAATATCAAAACTAGGGTCATATAGCATCATAATTGCAATTGACCCTAGAGGTTGAGGTCCTGATAACTTATTCAAATTGGTTGGGGATGCATTTTTAGATTCGGTAGGTAGCTTCTGGCTTTCGGAAGCCTGTGTTGTGGGTGTAGATGACTTGCTCTTCAACACAGTCACTTTTTTAGTGCTATTCAGCAAAAGAGAAGCCCAGTTCATAGGAGCTTTAGCGCCTTTCGTAGGAACAACTTGCTTAGGAACAGGTTTGATATGTCTGACTGTGTTTTGGTTACACAAATGCTTCTGAATTTCTGAACCATTATTGAGGTTTATGACTTTAAACTGAACATCCGCGTCAACATATAGACTTTGGGAAGTTGAAATCAGTTTTATTTTTTGATGAAGAGGTTTCCATTTCATGAAAGAAATGTAAGGCTTCAAAGAAGCTTTTCTCTCTTGCTCCAGCTCCTTGAGAGTGATGTTAAATAAAACAGGGTATTTTGGGACAGGTTTGGCTGATCCGTTGCCAGGCAACGACTTATTATTAAGGGAATCAGTAGTGGTTTTATTAGCTGGAGTAGTCCCATTATCTTGAGCGGAATTAGTTGTGTCGTTATCATTAGTTGTTGTTGGTTTGTCAGAAGCAGTGATTGCCTTCGAGTTAGGAGCATCCATAGGGCTCTTCTGTGGTGCACTGTCGGTGTTTCGCAGAATAGTGGTGTTTGTCGGTAAAATAGTAGCGGCTTCTTTATTATGAGGCTCTGGGGTATAAGAGCTAGACTTGGAGTCTTTATTATGCGTCACGTGAGCCGGAATTTGTGGAGAAGGTGCAGGCGAAGAGTACGAACCAGGAGCATGAGCCAAGTGATCCAGAGAAGCTGCGGTGGAATTAGAAGAATTGGAGGGATATGAACTCATGTTAGAGTGATGCTGAGAGTTTGGGGTATGCTTGCCGTTCACATGATTCGGATGAAAATTGTGGCTGTTGGAATTGTGGTTGGCATAATAGTTATTTCTGGAGTGTTTTTTTCTATTATTGTTGTTGTTGTTGTTGTTGTTGTTGGGAGTGAACCCGTTCATGTTGTTCATGTACGGCACCGGAGCCTGTGCCTGATATGGGTTAGCCATATAGTACTGATAAGGCTGGTACATGGAGTAGTCGGGGTAGCCCATGGCCATAGGGTAGTAGGGCTGCATCATCTGACCGTTGAACATGAGCTGGGGCTGCTGAGAGTAGAACTGGGGGTTCTGGTTGGGGTACATGGGCTGCAGACCGTGTGATTGGGGATGATAATGCCTCATTTCTGGATGATATATGTGAGGCGAGCCCAGGTTGGAACTGGGGTTGAAGGCAGGCACATCGCCACGGAAACGCCTAGGACCTGTGGGATTCTTCGAGCCAGTGGAAGCAGAGCCAGCAGAGGAGCTGGTCGTTGAGCTAGCGGTCGGAGTTGCCGATCCACTGGTGGTCGAGGCTGATCCATTAGTGGTGGTAGCACTAGAGGCAGAGCCGTTTCTTGATGTTTCTGTGTGTGCTTTGCTGGGAGCAGAGACTGTCAGGCTGCTCTTTTGTGTGGAGGTCAATGTGCTCGTAGAGGCAGACTTGGACATGTTGAGGGTATGAGTATCAAGTATGGTAGTGATCAATTAGACATAAGACTTGGAGGACTGGCAAAAAGGATACGTTAGAAGTTCTGCCGGGGGAAGAAGAAGAAGTAGTAGTAGTTGGATTGGTGGCAAATGCTGAGACGTCCAATTTATAGAGGTATGGAGGATCCTCTGCGGCAGATTTTAGGTATGCACGGAAAGGCGCTGAGGACGGTATGGGCGCGGACTCTGTAGCAGGACAGGGCAGAACTGGAAGGCCGGCGATTGCAAAGTTGCTGAGGAAAATTAAGGAGCCGAGTCTCTGATTAAGGGATGGGCTGAAGATGTTGGGGGGAAATAGCTGCCTAAGCACGGAAAAAAACTGGTCGCAGTTTTTTTGGAAAAAGCTATGGAATCGACCGGAAAAGTTTTCTGGTTTTCTCGCGGGTGAGACACTGGCCGAGCGCAATATTGGAAAACCATGGAAAATGGATGCGAACTCTATTCGCATACAGCAGAGAGTAATATGGTGGTACAGAGCGGTGGATCATACAGTAAATACGAATACTTCTAGGTGCCCTGCTGTTTTTGCAGCCGATGATAGACCACGTGAGAGTCAATGTTCACGCCTGTGGGCGAGTCTAATGCGGAGTGGGTGCAATCACGGGTGCAATCACGGGCTAAATTGACGTGATTATGCACAGTTCATGTCAGAGTATAGTTTCAGATTCACATGTCCGGTTTTAGGCCAAGATCATATGTAGAGATTCAGATGTAGAGAGTCCGATGTAGACGTCCACATGTCCACATACACAACTACATATAAATACGAGCTCTTCTGTCTAGAGCTGCCTCCCTGTTTTCTCACTTTATCAATGCTAATATAACGCAAATGCTCAGCAAAAGCCAAAAAGCTCGAACTGTTTGCACACGTCCCAATTCAAAACCATAAACACTACAGCTAAAATGTGTTTACAAATCGGCAAGGATTGCGAGTGCTTGCACGGGGAACTGCGTAGCATGTTTAGCAACACATTCCGGGTTTCATCTTCAGTACATGGTTGTCTGCGATTTAGAAGTTCATCTGCAGTGTAGACAAACTTGGTGATAGCACTATCAAAGGCATCGCATGAACAAAACCAGTGGTAGAGATCCACAAACACATGGCCGGTATCAAGAGTATCCAATTGAGGCTTCTCTGTACATTGCTGATCATTGGCTGGTTGGGGACTATCACCAATGGGTTCTTGTACTGTCTCTTGAATGGATTCTGAGACCTCCGGCTTCTCTGCCGTATGTAATTTTTCAAGCTCAAACGAATTCAAGTTGATGGTGTATCCAATATGCTGGAGAATCTTGTTGCTTCTCAAAATGACATTGACGTCAGCGAATTCATCGAGGTTGTCACTAATGGTTGGTTCCAAGGCAACCCGGGTAAAAATAGGAATGGTTTGCTGGTTTTCAAAGAGATACTGTTCTAATTTAACAAGAGACAAACTTTGATTGGCCCATAATTCAAAACTCACGCAATTTCCCGTCACTAGAGCTAGTGCCTCGGTGTATATGTCAGGGAAAGCCAATGCCATTAAGAGGTTTTTGTCTGGGTCAACCTGAATTTTGCACTTATCGGTGTGAATATCTACTTCAAGCAAACGTTTTTTCAAGCGGACCAATCGGCTTCTTTCATGAGTGCTTTTGCCGATTTCTTCAGTCATTGACTCCAAAACCAAATCCTTATAGCTAGCAGCACAAAGAAGACCCTGTGACGCTGGGAGGATCGAGAATATGCTAGCATTGTCATCATGGAGCATGGAAGTAGTCATTGGGCATCCGATATCCTGCCCAACTTCCAACTACCCTAACATCAATCAATATTCGGTTTGATGTAGCTTATTTAACTTGCGTTTTCTGCATGCACCGCGCTCAGTATACTCGATGGACAGAGATGCGCGTCTTCTTTCTCTGCAACTACTATGTGGATCTCTAACTTACCATCAGACATCCAGAATGTAGTCCAAGCCGCCGTCAATGAGTATCCCGCCACCGAAAATGCCTTCAAGCAAGTAGTGGCGTTCTATACTGAAAACAATGGCACCAAAAGACAGAAGTTCGTCAAAGACACCAAGCCCACAGGGAAAGCTCCCACAACACCTCAGTTTGCCTTGCCTTATGAAGGGCCAACACAGGTGGAAGTTGTTCGAGGCCTGAAATTGGAAATCAAAAGCCCAATCAATATAAACGAAATAATTTTCGAGTTGCCCAATCTCTCGTTCCTCTCTCCAATAAGAAAGAAGCTAAATCTCGTGTTCCACCTCTTTATAGGCAGTAACAACACTCCCCAGCCGGTTCTTTCTGCAGTGAGTCCAAGCACAAAAGTGCCCGAAATGCCTTCAGTCACAAATCTTCTGGCTGCAATTGATTTTTGCGTGATTATACCAATTCTTGGTAACTCCACGGTTTCTACCAAGAAAGACACTGTTATGATGTGCATCTGGTTAAAAGAAGAGCCGGGAACCGTGGAGAAAAACGACCCAATTCTCGTTACGCTAAATTTGGATCTTGTGAAAAAGCAATTGGTGCAAGATGGAAAGGTGCCGCCTAATGCTGATGACCAGGTTGCGCACATGGCATCGACGCTAGACGGCATTAAACCAATCAACGAATTGATTATAGATTTTTTGCAACGCCAGTTTATGTTGTGTGGCGTCAAGCTCATAAACTATTTGCCTTCGGCAAACCCTATAAAGAACTCGGTGAACATGAACGAAGATACTTCTGTATGCGTTTCGCAGAATGCAGATTCTCACAACGACTTAGTGATGGTCGAAGCGTACAAAGGATCGAAAGAAGGCTCGTTGTGTTTTGTGTCGGTTCCCCCAGTGGATGCCGATTCCCCAAGCACCGCATACTTGATATTTGGGTTTAAGAAGCCCACCTTATTCTACGACTTCAAGTCCATCAAGTCTGTGGTTTACAGAGACATTACACGATTTACTTTTAGTGTGGTAATTACGACAAGTGAAGAATCTGGAGAAAACGAGATTGAGTTTAGCATGATCGACCAAAAGTCGTTTCTGTTCATCGAGGAGTTTGTCAAGAAGATGAACATCGAAGACAACTCGTTTGACGAGAAAAACAGGGAGAAAACTTCGCAAAAGGAACCAGAGAAGGCTGAAAATGCTAGCCAATCCCAGGATATATCTACAAATGCTGCACCTGGAAGTGACGACGAGGAAGAGGACGGCACATATGCTGGCGGAGTGGAGGAGGAGTCTGGCAGTGAAGTTGACGAGGAATACGATAGCAATGCCGAAAGTGACAGTGGAAGTGATAGCGAGAGTGACAGTGAAGAAGATGGAGAGACCACAAAGGAATAGTTTGTCAATTAGCTAGGTGAGGGTCGGGCATTCTGCAAGCAAGCCAACTAAGGTATGAGACTTATGTATATGGCTCTACTGCTCTTGATAGTATTAACTTCTAGTACAGTACTGATTTAACTTCTAGTACAGTACTGATGTATTAACTTCTAGTATAGTACTGATTTAACTTCTAATACAGTACTGATGTATTAACTTCTAGTACATTACTTCATATATACACAGTATACTGCACAGACTACACTGACCATGCTAACAACGTTTAGTATCTAAATACAACTTTTCAATACAGCCCCAGTTTGGGCCGGTTCCATCAAAAAGTTCATGCAAACCTATTTATAATCCTTTCCATAAGTGTCGAACAAGTCGTAGAATTTAGAGGCTCTCTTCTGAGCAGTCAATCTGTGGTCGGCCGACAAGTCAAAGTCGTGGAAAAGATCTTGCTCAGCTCTTTGCTCACGCAACTGAGCCAATCTTCTGTTTAATAAAGCTCTGTTCTTGTCAATGAAGTGATCACAGACTAGGTAAGCAGACACGAAAGCCGACACCGAGAGCGCATAACCCGGAACACGGTTCCAGCCAGCAGGGAAGTGTTTGCCGACAATTTGCACCTGAAGTCTCCTGGCAGAGAGGCCGAGGACTGTACTGAGAATGAAGCCAGCGGCACTTGGCATGGTTGATGTGGAGTAGTGAGTAAAAGTTTTTGAGAGTATGTTATTGGGTGCGCAAAGCCCGTACCTCCGCCATACCTTGCGAACCTGTTTAGCCAAGAGTCACGTGCTTAAAAGTATAAATTCTTATGATTTTCAATTGACCCACGTTTTGAACCTTGATTTTCTATTCTATATCTGTATAGTTAATATTTTGTTACTTGAGGATTTTAATTTCAAACTTCGGTGCTGTCTTTTTGTTACATCTCTCAATATTTCTGTACATCTCTACTTCTCTACTTCTCTACTTCTCTACTTCTCTACTTCTCTACTTCTCTACTTCTCTACTTCTCTACTTCTCTACTTCTCTACTTCTCTACTTCTGACACTCATCCTGAATCAACGTCATTGGCCTATTGTATAAGAAACTCGTATGTTTTATTAGTTCCCACATCATTTCACATTTTTCTTAGCGAAAGCGCAATTGGAGTCGAAATTCGCACATGCCCCACACTCTCTCTAACCAGGCTCCACACTATCACATATTGTTCCCAAACATTCACACATTTCTCACACGACACTTCCCAAAATGATCAATTTCTTCAAGGGCCACCCAACACTTTCGATCATCCCCAGCAAATCTATCGCCGATGCCTACCATAAAGTGATAGTGGAAAATGAGTACTCGGACCTTGAGAATGACCCTGACAATAGACACCCGCTCCAGTACGGAACAGATAGCGGGAACTTGCTGATCCGAGAAAACCTTTCCAAATGGTGCAACAGAAAATACAGCAGAAGTGGAACCAGGCCCGAATTGATTAATCTTACTGCTGGCTCATCTTACGGGACTGAGAACATCTTGTTGGCATGTACGAGCCCCGAAATCACAAAGCAGGTATTTTTGGTGTCTCCCACATACTTCTTGATAAATTATGCCTTTATTGATGCTGGATTTGCCGAAAAAATCTCCTCGGTAATTGAAACACCTGGTGCGGAGTACGAGATCGACTTAGCGGCGTTTGAGTTGCAATTGGAAGCTCTAGACAAGCAGCACGGCTTAGGTCCGGTTTCTGAATCCGAACCTAATGTGGTTGCTGATCCCACGGGCCGTGGGTCACGCAAATTCTACCGCTACTTGTTGTACATGGTTCCTACTTACTCAAACCCGGGCGGCTTGACGTACCTGTTGAAAACGAGAGAGAAGTTGTTACAAATTGCTCGGAAACATGATGTGTTGCTTCTCTCTGACGATGTTTACGACTTGCTCCACTTCGAAAAAACAGAGAAGTTAATTCCCAAATTGTGCCATCTCGATCAAGAATCTTTGCCGAAAAATTGGTCTTTCGGAAACACTGTGTCAAACTCTTCGTTTTCCAAGATTGCCGCTCCGGGATTGAGAAGTGGCTGGCAAGAAACCCTGACTCCAAATTTGGCCACGCAGTTGAGTACCACGGGTGCAAATAAATCTGGTGGAACGCCTTCCCAATTGAACATTAGTGTGGTTGACGAATTGATCACCAGTGGGAAGTTGGATGAGATCATTTTGCAGTTCTCCACCATCTACTCCTCGAGAAGTCGTGCGCTCAAAGAAGCCATTGAAAAGTATCTTCCTAAACAGACCCAAGTGTATGGGGGCGATGGAGGCTACTTCGTGTGGTGTACGATCGATGACCCTGGCGTTGATCTTTCGCTGACATTAGAGAGATTGAACAAGGAAGACGGCGTTATACTCCCAAGTGGATCTTTATTCGAAGTCGAAGGTGATGCCAAAGGTTGGCGTAGAACAAGCACCAGAATGTGCATTGCTTTTTTGACAGAAGAACAAATAGAAGAGGGCATAAAGAAATGGGGTACTATCATGAAGAAAGAGTACCCTCACCTTTACTAACAAACTTTAGTAGCTGAAGAGAAGGTCAATTATAGAATAGTTTAATGATAGAATATTGATTAGTCACACTCAATTGGGGTAATCTACTGGCCCATAAACAATCACGTGGGTGTTGTAGGTAACGCTATCGATGTTAGTACTATGGTCAATAGATTGCAGTAAATCAGCGTAGATCTTGGTGTAAACTTTTTGAATTCTCATGAATTTTCAATAAAGGCGAAGTTTTTTCATCTTCTTACTGCTGAATTAAACATACCATTTAAGTTTGCATTTATGTCGCAGGCTGAAGATGCTGAATTAGCTTGAGTTTTTCTTGAGACTTTATACTCATCACTGTGTTACCCGCACCAGAACGCGATAAGGTATATGCAAGGTGAACAGCTGACAAGCAACCAATTCCATTGGAAGCTGCCAGCTGGCCTCATTGGCAAATTAACTGGCATTGATGAGCATTTTTTCAAATGTTACCATCGAATTATGAGGTGGTATGCAGTACATTAAGCACTGCAAGATAGAGCATTTAAGGGGAAGCTGCTTGTACTGGAAAATATCTTGGGTTTCGAGATGTCTGGAAATCATCCGATCTTCCTTGTTCTTATTCTTGCTTGGCTAACCTTCTCTGCAGACCTGTCAACCTCATCAGAAAAGGTGGAGAGCATCTCGTTCTGCTCCTCTACTTCGGCATTGATGGCCTCACCCATTTGTCGTTGGCGTGCAATGATTTTGCGAAGCTCTTCAATTTCTTTATCTTGATTCAGATGGATTTGTTGCTGTTTGAGAAGCAATTCGCTGTTGCTAACACCAATGGTCTCCTCCGTTTCCTCGTAGGTCTTTGGCCGTGCAATCACACGTGACGACAAACTGACGTTATTTTTCACTGTGCCATCAGCCTTGGATGCTGCTTTGGGATTTGCATCGATAATTGAATCGAGCTTCTCTTGTATCCCGGTCAAGAGCGTTCTGCGCGAGCGTAACTCATCGGGTGATATGTCGTTTCTATCCAGCAAGTTCGCTAGAGCCGCAGCCAATTTCTCCAAGTTAGGCTTTATATAGCGCACATATTTCTCTCTGTTTGCCACGCGGTCTGCTAGCTTGGAGCTTTCACTAAGGGTGTTGACAGTGGACCGCAATTGACGACAGTAGTTGAGCCACTGCGCCTTGTCTATGCTCAAAGCGCCTTCACTAATGGTGAATTTTTCGTCTTGGGACTTCTCTGGCCCGGAAGTAAACAAGTCCGAAGTAAATTGAAAGTTGGGAGGCACATTCAAAAAGCGATGCACGAGCAGTGAGTTCTGGAACTCCTTGTCTCTGATCAAATGCTCTAGTAAGTCGGCTAGTTTTGTCTTGCGCTCCAAAGCCACTTTCTCTTTGCTGGAGAACACTCCTGATTTTGGCGGGAGAACATAGGGAAAATCGCTTTTGGAAATACCACTTTCGGCACAGAGAGCATCTCGGAGAGCCAAAAAGTCCGAGTATCTTTTGGAGGTGACAATCGATCGTAGCGGTAAACGCGTGTTGACCTGGTACAATGTCACGCCGTTTTCAACCGTGTATTGGGGAATGGTCACGGACATTAGGATACCAGGAGCGTGTGCTTGTTATAGCTAGAGACGATAAATGGTGGTGTCTAGTCGCGCTATCAGTGCACGTGAGGTTTCTCAGAATGCACCAAGCCACGCCAGGCTCTTGACCTGTGAATAATTGACTGTAAGGTCATATGCACAAATTTTAATTACTCTTATGAACGAGTCCTATAAAATCAAGCAAGGGTTAATTTAAAGATGAACATAGAACCTGTTCAGATGACCATGAGGTACTCTTATAGGAGCCTGTCATTAGTGAGCACACTAGATAATGAGCACACTAGATAATGAGCACACACAATAAATTGACCAAAGATACTCTTTATCAATATTACCAATACTTTAAATCAGTACTTTCGACCTGCTACTTTTCCCCACATACTCTTGACCTGCTACTTTATTTTCCTCCTTCTACCTTCAACCAGTGTAATACTTTTACATCTCTCGTACACTTCCTACATCACATTCAATTTGGTTAATGGCGGGTTCCAATTTCCGGCATGGAGACGCTGGTGTGGTTTGCAGCTATGGCCATGCACTGAGGCTTAAGTAGGTTGCTAATGCGCGCAGCGTAATTCCATTTAAGAGCTCTGTCACGCTGTAGATAGTCCACAAGCACATATTTCTTCGAGCACCTACAACTGAATCACTGCTCACCACATCAAACGAAGCCCGACCCTTTTCAAACTGGCTCCTGCCTTGAAGTGTATATTCAATTGACCGTCTCATCTCTGGTATGGTGGAGACTGATACAGCCCTGCACACCCCCATCTCTGGGACACAGGACCATGAAGCTAACGTTGAAAGCCCAAAACGCAAGAATTCCAGAGTCATAGGCGACCGTACCTCCACGGGAAGCTCCATGTCGAGCAATTTGGCTCGTAACCCTTCCGAATCGTCGCCCTTGCTTGAGTCTTCTGGGAGCTACCTAGACCCTGACGACCCTCGAGTATCGCCACTCAAATTGAAGCGCATCAAGTTGCTCCGGTCGGTTCTTTTGATGGTGTTATTGTTCAATGTGGCTCTCTTTACTCTTGCCTTGGTATCGGACTTCATTTCGATTCCTGGAATGAACACCCGGGGAAAGCTGTTCTTGGAACTCAACCTAGTCATTTTCTGCATTTTGACTGGAGTCATCACTCTCTGGTGCTTTACTGTACCTTCTTATTACGAGCGTATTTTGGGCTACATCAGCTGTGCGCTTTTGGTTTTGGACGTGGTGGTGGTGGTTTCTGTACCCAGATTACGGGATGGCTTGGGATTGTTTGGCAATTTGCTTCTCCTCTGGACTTTGGCTAATGTTGCCCTCAATTGCTTTGCTGATTACAGAGTCGAAGTGGGCAAGGCTCAGCAAGAAATAAAGTACACTGGACGCGTTGAGAAGAGAATGTCTTTGTTTGAGCTCTTGGTGACTGCTGTCAAGATCTTTGCCAAATTCCTTCTCTTGCTAATCATTTGGAATATCAGTTTATCCTTATGGATCCAGGCTTTTGATACCCATGAAAAACCATGGGGCAAGCTAGTGCCAGTCAATGAATCCCAGTTTAACGTTCACTTGGCGTGTTTCGGTGATGTGTATGCAAAAGCCAATGATACCACAGAGTCAGACGAAGAGAAACCAAAGCAGCCGATAGTACTTGTTGAAGGAGGCCAGCAAACATCCTCCGAGCAATTTCAAGAGTGGATTCAAGAACTCTACCACATGAACAAAATCGAGCGTTACTGTATCTGGGATAGACCGGGCTATGCATTCTCAGATAGTGCACCGTCGCCTATTTCCATCGGCATCATTATTGAGTATCTTACTGAAGCCTTAAAGACAGAGGGCATAGAAGGTCCTTTTAGTGCAGTTGGCTACGATTCGGGGGGACTTTATTCTCGAGTATTTGCGCTGAGAAATGCCGGTCAAATGCATTCTGTTTTATTAGTGGACAGCTGGCATGAAGATCTTCTCAAGCACTTTCCTTTCAGCGGCCCCAATAAGAAGAATGAGAGCAGGAACACGTTCCGAAACGTTTTGGATCTCATGGATTCGTGGCAAGGCTTCAAATTGTGGTTAAGAGGTGTTGTGTCGCCATTGGGTATCATGCAAGATATTCATTGGTTTTTCCATCCTAGACGTTACCTGTCGAAGAGCAGAATCTTTGGCTCAGACATGGTATACAGCTCCAAGTACTTGAGAGCCAGATTACAAGAACAAATAACGGCATCGATTTTATCCTACAACGAAGTGCATACAGCAGATATCAGAAGCATTCCACTTGCAATTATCCTGTCAGATTTCATGATCAAAAGATCATTGAATTGGGGAAAATGGCAACGTGAGCTCACTAAATTAAGTGACTATGCTCTTGAGTGGGTGGTGTCTGAGAACTCTGGCCATCGCATATGGAAGAGCCCGAAAGGCAGAGAACATTTGCAGCAACTTTTGTTGAGACTAGTGAGCGAAAAGAGCAATTACTAGCATTTAGAATACCGAGGTATATTCGGTTATGTTCCGATGGATGTAAGAAAATTTCATAATTAATTTAGTCGTATAGATGATCTATGTTGTCTTATTTAGTAATTGAATTATTTGGACTAATGACTTATCGGACCAATTACATTGTTTGGACTAATCAAGTTTTTTGGACTCATCAGGTTTTTTGGACTAATCAGGATATTTGTACAAACCACGGGGCTCGTAACATTGTTTTGACTTGAGACCAATCGGTGAACATACTAAAACCGCTCAGCACCTCGATTCATGTTTAACTTCATATTTGAATATACAGTATAAAAACATCCACAAGGTTGTACCAGGTCTGAACTCGCTTACCTGTGTGGACCGTGTGGCTTGGTATACACCTTGTTTCATATTTGCGGCTGTGTTTCAGGCATTATCGGGCGGACGCGCAGCGTAAGGATAGCGCGCAAATTAAGAAAAGAAATTAAAGACACAGTCCTCAATTTAGGTAAGAAAAAGCCCCCCTCTCTCCTTTCCTGTATCGTTGTCGCACAAGAGGTGTATTTTTCTGTGTAAATATAACGACACCACCACATCTTTTTCCTAACCTACATCTAGCTGTTTCATCTCAAGTGGCGTCCGAAACACTTTTCAAACGGTGCAGACGCTGTTGAATTGCTCATTTAAATCTCTATCCATATTAATCATCTGCTATCCTTGCAACCGGCTATTCTTTCGAACTTGCGCCACTACCTTCCCCGTGTAATACACCACAAACCACGTCATTATCTTCATTCCATTCACAGGATCTTCTCCTACGTCATAAATACAGCTTTGCATCATGTTAGAGGACTTAAGGCTCGAGGGCTTGAGCATCTTGCCTAACACAGAAGTGTCTGCGAACGATACAAAAATGAAATCAGGTGTTGTGTCTTCCTCGGTATCCCCTGAAAACTCCGCACCGGGATCTCCTCCGCAAATGCGAGAGAACCTGGCGGAAATGCAAGATATAGAAACCCTGAGTGACTCTCGAGAGGAAGTTGAGGAGGAGGCGACCACGAGCGCAAACCCCGAACCTGCTCTAGGGGCACAGGAATCACTGCCACAACAGATCGGCGGTCAAGTGTTCTTCTCAACACAAGCTTCTGAGGGTAGAGTCTCGGACTCCGATCTCTTTGTTGCGAGAAACCAAGGCAGCGGGGGACTGAGACGACGCGTTGATAAGGTCATTAATTCGGTTAAAGCGCAATCACAAAGCCTGGACTTCCATGACTCCCCTCGGATCTCAACTACATTATCAAATCCTCCCAAAAACTCAGCTTTCCTGACCTTGAGTCGTCGTCCTTCATTTGGCTTGAGCTTCTTGAGTTCTTTGTCCAACTCTATACGAGGAGCAAGCTCCAGCTCTCAGCAAGCATCCAAACAAGAGAGCAATCACAATCACTTTATGGCAAACAGCCCAACAATCGCCAACCTTAGTAACTTCGCTAGTGGGGATTCTGGCGTTGACACAACTATAAACAACTTCTCCAGCTCTCGCTTAAGACACTCCGAAGATGTCATACCCGAAATCACAAGGCTGGACGACCAATCCCACTCCCAAGAGCCTCAGTCGCCTTCAGAAACCCAAGTTTTCCAGGATGTTAATGATGTTGAAACCCAGGAGGAGACTGCTCCCAGAAATACGACTCAACCTTCCGTATCAAGAGAAAATACCCTTGCTGTTGCTTCAGATGCCACGCGGCTTGCGGAATCTAATGTCACAGACAAGGAGGACAACGGTAAAGATAAAGACGGCCTGTTCTCTGTTCGTTTGACTCCCATCATTGATCACTCGTCTTCTAATACTGGTCTTTACTTCTCCCCCATTATACGGAGAAACCACCCTTCAGAATCCATCTCTATTGGAAGGTACACTGAAAAGCATAAGAGCGCGGCACACGCACCTCAAGGATCCAATTCCAGAATTGTGTTCAAGTCCAAAGTTGTGTCAAGAACTCATGCATTGTTTCAGTGTAATGAGGAAGGGCAGTGGTTTTTGAAAGATTGCAAGTCATCATCAGGAACATTTCTCAACAATATTAGACTTTCACAAGCATCTCAAGAGCTGACGCTTTGGCCTTTGATGGATGGTGATGTTGTCCAACTAGGTTTAGATTATAGGGGAGGTACAGAAGAAGTGTATCGTTGTGTCAAAATGAGATGTGAATTTAACAGAAGCTGGCAAAGGAAAGTCAACAGGTTTAATATGGACATTCACAAGAAAATGAAGAATTTGGGAGTGGAGAGCAAGACGGAGGATGGAGAGGAGTTTTCAGAATGTGCCATTTGCCTTTTGAAGTTAGAGCCATGCCAGGCCTTGTTTATCAGTCCATGTTCTCATTCTTGGCACTACAAGTGCATAAGGCCCATCATTATCAAAAGATACCCTCAGTTCTACTGCCCCAACTGTCGATCGATATGTGATCTTGAGACAGATATTGAAGATGAGGATGATGATTAGTCGCAAGGTATACCAGGCCTGTGAGCGAGCAATAGCTTGGCGGCACCATCGACATGCATAATGATAAATCATGAGATGAGTAGAGAAAATGGTTTTCTACCGCATTTTAATAGGTGAAAGGTTTTCCAAATAATGCATAAATTTTATGTGGTCAATCTATAATAGGTTTTGAACCTTTCCTTCTAGAAGAACCATCGGGGATGGCAGAAATTAATGTACAAATGCAATCTCATGTTTACCGAGTAATGAAATGGAGTCATACTTCTTTTCTAGTAGCCAGCAACCCTTTGGTAGAACAAAAAGCATCCTTTGGTAGAACAAAAAGCATCCTTTGGTGGAACAAAAAGCATCCCTTGATGGAACAAAAAGCTCCCTTGATGCACTACCTGTCTCTACATTCGGTATGTCTAAAAGATTAAATTTACATTATTGAATTGAAATTCATATCCGAAAGTTAGACATGTTCAACATGCCCAACTTCAGCTTTCTTCTCCTCCACGACGTTACGGATTCCATCCTCTCCCAACTTCTCCATCATGTGGCCAACATCGAAGACCGAAACTTCGGTGGTTTTGAACTTTCTAGCGGGAACACCTTGCTGGAACAATAAGTCCAACTCGGCAAAAGTTCTGCCCTTGGTCTCAGGCATGTCGAACCAACACCAGATGGCACCGGCTACAGCAAATCCTGCCCAGAAGAACCCGGTCTTGGCCTTCCAGTTCCATGCAGTAGGATTCAACATGTAAGGCATGATAATAGAGATGATAATTCCGGACACGTTGTAGACGTTTCTGGACAAGATGACAGTCTTGGTTCTCAATTTAGTGGAGGGCAATTCAGTCACCAAACAGTAACAGATTGGGCCAATGGTAGAGTCGTAAACGAACGTGAACACCAACAACAAACTTCCCACGGCCCACGAAGCCCCATCTCCTGAAGCAAATCCAAGACCTCCGGTAACAAGTAACAAAACAGATTGCACACAGAGACCTCCGAAGTAAAGGTCGAATCTTCCGAACTTCTGCGACAAGGTCCAGGAAAGAAGAGTTCCAAGCAAACCCAAGACGTATTGCACAATGGAGAAGGTAAAACTATTGGAAGTAGACAAGCCGGCGTTTTTGTAGAAGTAAGTAGAGTAGCCCATGAAAGCAGAACCGGTAATATTCTGAACCAACCACGTCATGCATGTGATTCTTGTTCTTCTCAAGTTCTTTCTCTTGAAACAGTCCCAGTAGGTAACGCCCTTGGTGATAGCCAGCTCTTCCTTGATGGTCATCTGCATTTTGTCGATCATAGCGGTTGCCATCACTTCCTTATTAGGCAAGTGCTCATTCTCAGATAAAAGTCTCATGACGGACTTCTTGGCCTCGGCATGTCTTCCCACTTTCATGAGCCACCAAGGCGATTCGGGAGCGAAAAACACTGCCACAGCAATAGGAACGGGCCACATCCACTGCAAAGCAAAAGGCACCTTATAAGAGTCCTTCATACTGGAGCTGAGCATTCCCTTCAAGATACAAGACGAAATCAACTGGCCAATAACCCAACACACATTCACATATGTGGTCAAGTACAATCTCAAAACAGTAGGACACACTTCGGACGCATAGGAAACGGTCAAGGTCTGGAATGCACCCCAGGGCAATCCCAACAAGATCTCTCCCACCAACAACACCTGCACACTAGGAGCAAAGAAGACAATGAAAATGAAGCATGTGACCATGAACAACGACGCAATAAGCGTCTTTCTATAACCGATCTTGTCCGAGACAATACCAGCAATAAACAAACCAATGATCTCACCAACATTCACAGCCATCGACAACGCCGTCTGCCAACGTGCGGGGATTTCGTATGTGCCCTTGTCTGGGTAGTATTGACCAAACTTCTGGACGAAGTCCGGGAACGAGTAGAAGGAGTTAAGCAAGTTCACATCGTAACCTTCCATAATGATAGCCGTGGACAAAGCAATAGACCACAAGGCAGCTTTAGGGAAGATCTTGACACCTTCTTTCAACGACATGGTTTTCTCTTTTTGGTCATTTTCCTTTGCATTCGTGGAGATATCGAGAAACTTGGCGAGATAGTCTTGGACCTCGGGCTCCAAGGAGTCGTGGGACATGGAGTCCGCCTTGTCTGTGGAAATCAACGCAGTTTCTTTGTAGTCCAGCGTAGACATGGTGAAGAATTATTTAAATTTGTTTCTCAAATGGATGCTCGATGCCGAAAAGAGTTATTGATAAACTAAGCTTGTGATGATGATATGAGGAATGTTGCTTGAGACAGGCGCTTGTCTTTTATATATAGGTGACCTGCTCTAGGGTCTTGCGGCACATTGACCCCACTTGTGGGGTACTGTCCAAGAGATGCTGATCGGATGGGCTGGCGCCTGCCCTGCAATTCTGCATGCACGCGCGCGAATTCCTTTTTAATGTGGAGTTTATGCATGACCTATTATTCCGACACGGTAGAGCCTTGAAGATCGGCTCATAGGCTATGCAGCTCCCCAACAGATTCCTTTTCATGTTTCAGGTTAGGTGTCTGCAAATGAAAAAGTCTTGCCCTATTGTCTTTGACAAGTGTATAGAGGAATTAGCGATCAATATGTGTTTAAAACGCGTGTATTTACGATGACGGTATTTTGAGCAAATCCCGAATTCATTATTGAGTGTTTCAAGCAGTACCAACAATAAGGATACGTCAATATGAAGGGAGACACGTCAAAATACTTTGTTTGAGCCAAGTGCAATGGGAGACTAACGGTTGCCTGGAGGAGCTGGCAGGAGATGAAGCATCCGACTGCACATGGATACACTATACGAAAGCCTCGTCTTGCTTTGCAGATTCCATTTCGAGGTACGGAGCCTTAATCTTTGCGAGCTGGAACTGAACACCCTCCAATCCTCCCCTCGCAGAATGTGTTTCACTTTTTCAATTCCGGTTGCCCTTTATAAGCTCGTGTATTTTCTGCACATTGCACCTGATGCTGGTGCATAGGACATTGTTCAAGCAAAAAATCTGTTCATATCAAATTCTTACTTCTATTGTTTAAGCTGCGCAAGAAACCTACAATAGAAAGCAGCGAGGGTAATATGCAGTGAGGGTAAAATTCAGCAAGGACACGAAACAGGAAACTATTGCGGTATACGTTTTCAGTCTCCTCGCTGCAGCCGCGAAATCTTGGATTTTACCAAGGTAAAAATTTGCGAGACGCACAGAATTCGCTAAAGAGCTCAACGGAGCTGCGGCGGTATAGCTCATGGGAGTGTGTACTACTGGTGGGGTGAAAATACACATGCTCTCAAAGAATATTTGTGTGCTCTAGTTTTTCTCGCATTGCTTAAACCTCTACCGGAGTGTTTATCATTTCTGGTTAATTAAGGTTGACTTCGCGCAAATGGAATTTCTCCCCGAGCCTAAAGGAATACTTTAATGTTGGAATTCGCCAAGAGCGAACGGCGTGGCGTAACACGGCATGACTGCAAAAAAGAAAAGGCTCGATGTGGGGAGACTTCCCCAGAATGACTTATGATTACGAGCGTTCGGATTCTGGGGTACTCGGAATATATGCGCGCTCGAGATTAGTCTGACGCACTGCGGTATCTTTCCGGGGCCCGTGAATCTTTGCGTGCACTAGGGTATTGGCATGGCAAGTTTCCTTCGTTTTCCGGGCGGATTGAATGCTAATGACCGCCTCGCAAAAGCTGCAACCGTATTCTGGGGTAACTGCATGCCAAATAACTTGAGCTACCGCACTTTCAACGCACCTTTCCGCGGCGCTCTTTTACAGCTTCCCTGCTTGACATTCATTCCTCTGCAGAGGAAAAAGGCCTTGGCATAAATGACACATTTCTTAGCTTTGTATTTATTTTGCTCCCGGTTAGCAACCCGTTTTAATTGCCGACATCTGTTCCCTCGTGTTCTTTATGCATGATATATTGCATAAGCGCTGTGCATAATTGCGAGGCAGCAGCGTAATTATTGTGATCTACCATGATGCTGCTCTAATATCAAGTCCGAGTTTGATTTTGGCATCTCAACAAATGGTGAAAGTTTACGTTCCAATTTTCACGAGAGGGGAGTGTTGTTAATCTATACAAGTTTTGCAGCCCTTCCAAAAACTAGTAGAATGCGGTGAGTAAGAGGTTCTTGGAGCCCCCCTCGAGGTATTCGAATGCTTCTTCCAGCTCAGGTAGTTTGAGGCAGAGAAGTTCATTCCAACATTTTCAAATTTCGGCATTACTATCTTTGATGGCCATATTCTATATATGCAATTTCTTGAAGGTACTGTTCACTTTCTGGGTTGTAGCTTCAATTTTGAGACGTGCCACGCAATAATTTCGTATCTGTCGTAATGAGGAAGATGGGAAATTCCGGTTCAGTAATTGTTCCCATCCAATATGCCAATGATAGGATATCTCCTAGCCTATTTCATCATGCATGAAAGCTGACAAGGAAGTATTACTTCCGAACTTTGGCAGTGTACCAAAATTCTTCAATGAATTCATGGACTGGAAAAACATGAGTCCTGGGTCATCTGTATCATCCATGCTTTCGATTTCCCCAACAATGTCTTCTTCTTCTTCGTCGTCGTCACGGAGCTCCTCTATCCGGCCATAGCTACTCATTGCCCTTGGAACATGCTTCAATTTTGACTGGAAGATGAAATTCCCAATAGCTTGATACTCCTTCAGCTTGACTGTGATATCATTCTTGAACTTGGTTACCAAAAGAAACAAACTCTCCAAGTCCTGGAGTTTGGAAGCAATAGAAGAACCATAAATTGAGTGCTCTTCGCCCAAAGTGAGTTTGGGCATACTCGATGTCAAAGTCTTCGCTAATTCAATCAACTTCACATACACACCTGGACCGTTTGTCTCAAAAGCCACTTCCGGTAAATCCTTAGTCTGTTTAAGAAAGCTCCGCACGTTGAATAATGGAAATTCGTAGCTGAAGCAATCATTGGTTTGACCCAGCGAACGAAGCATGCCATTGTCTGAGGTAATCTGCCAAGCAATAGCCCTGATCCAAGCTTCGGATAAAATTATGTTCAACCGTTGGGACTGGGTTACGTTTTTGGGTAGATCTCTGTTGCCATGAAGTTGCAGCTGGACGGCACTGATCCATCTTCTTTTGTCAGTCAGCTCGGCAAAATCGGTCGGAGGTGATGTTTGCTTATTTAACTGTCCGAAAAAACTCTTTCCTGGGGCGGAAAACACCTTCACCAACTCTGTGAATCCATAAATCAAAGAAGGGTATTCTTCATCGTCCAAATCAGGAAAATGCACACAGGGATCAAGAATCACCGGAATTCCACACTCAAAGCACATGTAGCGTTCAGTTACCAAAAGGGTGTAGTAGATTTTTCTCCAGCGGTGAACTTCCGCACGGGTTTTTCCTTGGAAGAATTCAGACGTGTGAAAGGTCAAAACTTGCCCGATGGAAATGGCCTCTCGAAGGTATATGGTTGCGGTTTTGGTCTTGTCGGGAGTATTCACATAATGAGCATATAGGAAAAAGGAGATCAAAAGCGTATTCATATTCGGATTGTCCGTATAGTCAAACAAATCACGTACTCTTTTGGCTTCTTTGGCATAAGCGTCAGCCAGAATAGCATTGCAATTTAGAGCAGAGTTGGTGGACAGAACAAAGGAAAGCTGCGTGGTGATTGCTGCGCACACAGCACAACAGAGACTGTAAGACATGGCGTTCTTCAGTGTGAGGGTGATGAAATTGTCTTCGTAGCCAAGCTGGGCCCCATCCAGAATAACCAGAATAAGCTCCGCAACTGAGAGAATGGGCCAGTACCCGTAAAACCAAGTCTGGTATACTTGAAGGCGCAGAAGAAGATGCTCCAAAGATAACTTTGCGTGAGGACCGCTTCCGTCTCGATTACTAAAATCTTGAGGCATATTCTCGCCAATGTCATTTCTCTTGGGCATGTTTGCCATTTGGATTCCCTCGAAAGGTGGTTTCACGGTAAACTCATCAAGAGTATTTTCTTCAATGTGGATGTTTTCGCGTGGGGTCGGTGACGGAAAAGGCTGCGCCGTGGGAGGAGCCTGTAACTGTTGCCGTAGATCTCCAGTCTGCACAAATGGTGGGGTGTTGTACCTGGGGCCATGCGGCTGGGGCATGTAAGGAGAGAGGAACACTTGTGGAGACATCTGCGGATGAACCGACAAGTGGTCAGGCCGAAAGGGTGGAGCGGCTCTGACATCCACAGGTTGCAATTCATCGAATACCCCCTGCGAGCTTGGTGTTGTGTGCGCCGATAGAGGCACCTCTGTTGGCAATGTAGTTGGTACAGAGGTGTTCATGGCAATGGGAGTGGAATATCGAGAATTCTTCGGAGCAGGAGAATTTGTAGGTTCATTCTTTCTCTGGGATTCGATTTCTTTTCGACTTCTCCGACCGTTCTTGGGGCCAGACTTTAAGCGTATTCGGTCATGTGTGCACGGCAAGTCCAGTGCTAAGCATTTTTTACACAGCTTGGAGCCGGTGGGGATTTCACAGCGGACTCTTCGAGAGGCACAGAAGTCACATGGTCTTCCGTAGGTGCCTCTCTTCTTTTGTGATGGGTTTGAGTCCATAGAAGTGTGCTAGGGGCGTCAGTGCATGAGGCAAAGCAATATCAAGGGCAACTTGTTTATTGGCTGAATCTTCAGGTAGTATCAAGTGTCCTATCTTGGGAAGTTGTGGGCTCAAGTGGCTTCAGGTAGTTGGTAGGCTCTGGTTTGTTCACTAATGCAAGAGGTGGGGCAGTGGTGCAAAGATCTAGCAGATTGTGTAGGGTTATAATTCAGCACTGCCACACGGAAGCCAATAGGTTCGGAAAGGTATAAGTGAAGGGTGCTGCTCATAAATCTTCACCTGTAGGTGCTCAGACTAAACCCCACTCATTCTTGTGCAGTATATGCAGGACGGTAATAAAGTTTTGGTCTTGACCACCTTTTAAAGCCACAGAGTACTAATGACTGTGTATGTTTACTAGAGACTAGTGACGCCTGACAAGTAGATTACACGTTTAAAAGATGTGGTTAGATTTTATGGGTAAATTAATGTGAAGTGCTAATACTATGTGGCCCACTAAAAAGTGTCTCACTAAATACTCACTAAATACTCACTAAATACTCACTAAATACTCACTAAATACCCTCACTAAATACCCTCACTAAATACTCTCATTAAATATCCTCACTAAATACTGTCGCCTACTATTTAGTGTGTCCTCACACAAAGAATAGTAAAATCTCTTACATAGAAGAAATGAAGGTATCCACTCCCTAAAAATTGCTTTTACATCTATAAGTTGTGCTTTGTCATCATGATGACTCATGCACAACCAAGGCCTATTATTCTTGGCTTTGCTCTCTATTGGCTCTGCCAGTGATGGTCATTGCTGCGGCCATCTGGCGCGGCTGTATGCTGTGACTACATCTCCGAAACCCCGCTGCATTACACCCGTGCATCCCCAAATTACGTTTAGGTTTTGTAAAAGTAACCACTTTTTCTGGGAAAGTTTTTGAAGTGAGGTTATATCATTTACAGAAGTTAGGGTTCAAGGAACTTTTTCTTAGGGAGCAAGCTGACAATGTAGCCAGTGTATAGTTGTGTTCGGCCCGGTGTGTACAGTCTCGCCGATAATACCAACGGGGGTGCCTGTTTCGCGAGTACTCTTCCGAAAAGCTCGGACCCAATAACTACTTTCGCTAGCGGCTTTTCTCGCGGTGACTGATAGAATAGAAAATAAGAAGATAGGCTTTCCGTAATAAAGCCTGCAATATTCGCATTAAAACTTAATTTCTTTATGAGCGTTACTGTTAG
Source organism: Metschnikowia amazonensis (assembly GCA_008065195.1). Lineage (NCBI taxonomy): Eukaryota > Fungi > Ascomycota > Pichiomycetes > Serinales > Metschnikowiaceae > Metschnikowia > Metschnikowia amazonensis. The sequence goes on along the minus strand of VATE01000015.1, from coordinate 147,067 downwards.
ACCTATTCAAGCTAAAGATAAACACCAGTGGGTGCAACTCTGGTCCGGGGAAGACTCATACCTTGAGTTCTATAATTCCTTGGACAAAATGACACCCGAAATCACTGATTCCACGTTTTCTCGTTTCTTGGACGACAACGAGCCTGTTTACTGTGGCGTGGCTGTTGACGAGCAAGACAACTTGGTGGGGTTTGCCACGTACCTTACCCACAGAAACACTTGGACTATCGAGAACTCGTTGTACTTGAACGACTTATTTGTGAAGTCATCATGCAGGCTTGGTGGCATTGGCCGGAAACTTTTTGAATTTGTCTATGCTGAGGCTGACAGGATGAAGGTTGGCAAGACTTACTGGAACACTCAATTTGAGAACCACCGTGCCCAGATGTTGTATGTGAAGGTAGGAAAGAAGAGTGGATTTCTACAGTACTTGAGAAAGTAACCTTTTCACTACGAATTCGGGATTTGACGGTATTAATGTGGTACTACGAAGGGGTCAAGGTTTCCTGATAATGTATCTACAGATGGTCTTTGGATTGCATGTATGATTAAAAGACTGGAGTATAATACTGATATCTGAACCATAATGATTGAGGGGAGAAAGAATAGAGCAATAGAATAATAAAGTAAATATTGTTAGACTCCTTGGGTACTATGTAGTTTGTGTATTTGTTGATGGTCCCTTAAAGAGAAGAATCATGTCTACTTATATAGGCTTCGATATTTTCCACGTTCCAGGGTTGAGTTGGTGACTCAATGTTTCAAGTTAGTGGTAGTATGAAGGAACTGGAACTAAATTTCAGACTGGTAAGGAGATTGGGAATGCTGCTGAGTTTCTGACTGTGTGGTCTAGGGTATAACTGATCACAGGAGTATTCATACCCACAGGGAGCCTAGCAATGTTTTAATATTGATAATATTTGATAATTCTTATTCTTATGATGACTTGGGACTTTTTTCTGAAATAATAACTGATGTGTAAATCCAGTTTCCCAAAATACTCCTCCGAATTTTATGTCGTAGTAAAAGTTTCCTGGATTTTCGCAGTCATTTGTCAATTCTCACACAATCCCTAAATTCATTCCTTGACGATGGAATAAAAAATCCTGAAATCATCAAATCATTTAGCTCCAACTCATCTAGTATGACCAAAGAATTGAAAATGCTTTGACATTATTCTTGTTATTCTTGTTATTTAACTGGTTCGTGGATCGCTCCTGCACAGACATGACTCACTGCTGCACTCGATACATCTCACTCGGGACCTCAGCCAACCACTACTCATGACCCGCTTGATCGCTGAAAATGAGGACCCAGACATCGTCAGAGTCTTTGTTATTAGACACGGAAGGACTGACTGGAACGCCAAGAAAATTCTTCAAGGCCATATTAACATTGACATGAACGAAGAAGGGAAAGAACAGGCGCAGAAGCTCGGCCGTCATTTCAAAGACATCAAGCTAGACCTGGTTCTATCCTCTGATCTCGTTCGTTGCACCGACACAGCCGACGAAATCATGAAGTACCAGCAGAATATCCCATATGAAACAAACCCGAAACTTCGTGAACGAGACATGGGTGAAGTGCAGGGTATGACTATATCCGACGCCCTCACAAAGTATGGAAACGACTACAAGAATATAGGTGAGAAGAACCCCGACTTGGTTGCACGGGTATCCAATGCTTACGACACATTTTTGCAGCTGGCAGTCAAGAATAACTTCAAGAATATCGTGTTGTGCACGCATGGAGGAGTGATTAGGTCATTTACCAAGTATCTTCATGGACTGCGGAATTATTCATTGGGTGCCAACCTCTCGTCGCTAGAACTCTTGGTTCCATTCAATACTTCTGTTACTATTATTGACTACAACAAGACCTCGGGTAGTGGACAAATTAATCTTTTTGGTGTCACTGAACATCTTGATGATAAGATCCACATAACAAACCAGCAAGCGCTCTAGAGCTACAAAGAGATAGGAAACCTGTTCTTATTAATACTGTGCTAATATGCATCACCGGGGCTGTCCCCTTGGTTGAAATGCTGGACGGGCTGTTGGATCTTGTTGAATCTTCCAGATGAATGTTATTGGATTTCTCAGATGAGTTTCGTTGAATCCAGATGAATTTTGATAAGTCTCAGATGAATTTTGTTGAATCCAGATGAATTTTGATAAATCTCAGATGAATTTTGTTGAATCCAGATGAATTTTCTTTGATTTTTGCTGAATCCCAGATGAATTTTGTTGAATCCCATATGATTTTTGTAAAATCTCACATGAATTTTGTTGAATCTCAGTTGAACACTGGGTCCATGGTGTTGCTCCTGGAGAAAGAGGCGTATTTTTGGAATGTGTCGTTTCTTTCCAATTCGTACTCTGGGTTCTTTGCTCTGGAACTCCATCTGCGCTCATAAATGCGTTTAGCCCATTTCCATGCCTCGCATCCGAGTAAATAGAGAAGACTAAAAGCAACAGCTATGCCCCATTCCCAACCAATTGGTGCATGCAAAAATACCTTGTTGTTGATGACCGGAATGTAGATCACAGGAAACACCGACACGAAACCACCAATGACAGACCAAAACAAGAACTGGTTTGACCAGAGGTCAATGGCTGTTTGCTTATACCAGGGGTTGTCGGTCTCTTGTCTCATGTAAAACAATGAATTCACTGGATGCACACACTCCCAAGCCAAGATAAGAGCACACCAAGTCATAGTAGCAAATGAAGTGGATCTGCCTCTGAACACCAAGTTACAAACATCATCTCGGGCACTGGTGGCATTACAGTTGACACCCAAATTTCCATCTCCGTGTCCAAACACAACAATAACAAATCCCACCATGCAACACACTGCCATCCAGAGTCCGTAGGCAACCATATCAACAAGAAGAGAATTAGTAAAGATTTTGCGCGAAGGGGCCTGGTCCAAAATACCATCACTGGCTCTTTCTTGTCCCAAACCCATGGCTGGGAAACAAGAAGTCACCACCAAAATCCACAACACTTCCACGGGAGATAATGGGAAAACTGACAAACCGTCTGAATCAAGGAACAGCAAACCAACCATCAAGTAGATTGCTTGGGCGACGTTCTCTGCCAAAAGCTGCAAAATAAACTTCTGAATGTTTGCTGCCATTCTGCGTCCTTCTTCGATCGCATGCAAAATGGACGAGAAGTTGTCATCAGTCAAAACAATATCAGATGCATCTTTGGCAACATCAGACCCGTTCAATCCCATAGCGATTCCAACATCTGCCTTTTTCAAAGATGGAGAATCATTCACACCATCTCCTGTCATAGCACAGAACTTGTCACGACGATGCAAAGCATCGATCATTCTCACCTTGGTTTGAGGTGCACATCTGGCAATGACCAAAGGCAAAACAGGGAGGTCATCAATTTGTTTGTCAGTCAAAGCATCGAATTCACTGGCTGTCATACACATTGCCTTCACCACTTCTTCACTGTAGTGGTAGAGGTTACGAGGAATAATGCCCACTTCCTGTGCAATAGCCTTAGCAGTACTTGGATGGTCACCAGTGACCATATGAACATTAATACCTGCCTTGTGACACAACTTGACAGAATGTGCAGTCTCAAGTCTGGGTGGGTCGTAAATACCAACCAAACCATGGAAAACCAAATTCGATTCGATCTTTTCACGGTCACTTAAGTCGTCAGAGCCCTCGTCGAAATCTCTTGAGGCAAATGCAAGAACACGCAATCCTTGAGAAGACAAGGCGTCCATGTTAGCTTCGATGTTGGTGATGTCTTCTTCGGTCAATTCGATGAGTTCAGAAGTATCTGTTTTTTCCTCAGTATGCCCGGTCCAGCGAGTGCATCTTCTGATAACTCTTTCCACTGCGCCCTTGGTGAAAATCCTGGTTTTATCGCCCATTTTGTATACAGCAGACATTCTCTTGATTGAAGAGTCAAAAGGATACTCCTCCACATGCTCGAATTCACTCGAAACAGACTCTCTACCGAAGTCAAGACGGCGACAGAACACTTGGATGGCACACTCTGTGGCATCTCCATGTGCCTTCCAGACCATTTCTCCGGTTTCTTCATCTTTGGTTTGGTTAACTGTGGCAATATTGGCCAACGTGGCAGTCGTCAACCAAGTCTTGAAATTTTGTGGAAACTTATCCTTAGCGGTCTTGTCAACAGGCAAGAAATCCACTTCTTCGTCGGTTTCTTTGATGAAGTAAGGCGAGAACTTAGTGAAAGATAAGTCCCCAATAGTGGGGTCAAAAGCGTCATAAGAATTGTCCAAGGAATACGATCCCACAGAAGGAACCCATACCTTTTTGACAATCATTTTTCCTTGGGTTAAGGTACCTGTCTTGTCGGAGCAAATGTCATCAATTCCGCCCAAAGCCTCCAAAGAGTCCAATTTTCTTACAATCACATTTTTGGAGACCATGACCTGGGCTCCCACGGCCATAGTAATGGTCAATACGACAATCAATGCCGAAGGAATCATCGATAAGGCGACACAAATGGCGTAAATTGCCACCTCCTTATTGACGAGGAATTTCTGAGTAGCCATCACCACAATAGCAAAAACAACCGCGATCCAGAAAAGCACAATGGCCAACCACGATAACACTTTTTGCAATGGTGTTCCCACGGTGACTCCCAAGAAGTTACCAATAACGTCTTTAATGGTACCAAAGAAAGCTCTGGAGTAGTCCCGTGGTCCTGGCAGCTTGTCACCCAGCCTATCGACCTTCCGGATGAGTCCCTTATCAGTCTGAAGGGATTTAGCAATCTGACCAATCTCAGTTGATAAACCCGTGGCGACTGCAATACCTACACCTCTTCCTTTGGAGACAATGGAGGAGGAGTAAACCATGTTCAAGCGATCACCTACAGGCACAGCGACAGACGAGTCTGAGTAAACTTCGGATTCGTTCTTAGCCACTGGAAGAGATTCTCCGGTCAAGAGAGCTTCGTCGGTTTCCAAATTCGTGCTTTCCACCAATCTCAAATCGGCAGGAACTGTGTCTCCCACGCTGATGTGAACTAGATCACCAGGAACCACTTCCTCAGCAGGAATCGGGAAATCATCCCCGTTTCTGGTAACTCTTGCAGAAGGGGACGATAAGGACCTCAAGGAACCCATGGTCTTTTCTGCTTTCATTTCTTGCACAAAGCCAATAACGATATTGATGGCCACCACACCTGCAATAACACCACCAGAAATCCAGTCTTTGATGGCGAGAGCAATAATCATGGAGATGATCAAGACCATGATCATAGCGTTAAATGTTTGGTGGGCCAAGATCTTGGTATAGCTGATTTTATCACCTTCTCCCAAGGTGTTCTCTCCATAGTGAGCAAGAAGCTCTTTCGCTTTGGCAGAACTCAACCCATTGGTAGTATCAGTGTTAAAGTTTTGAGCCACTCTTGAAGACGAGAGGCGGTATGGCTGGTACTCATTGGATTTGGAGATTTCTGTGGAGTTGGAGGAGGAGTCGAAACCAGTTGTGTCTTCTTTTTTAATATCAGGATGCTTCTCTGTGTTTGAACTCATAATATATTTAGTTCAAAAGGTGGAGAAGAAATATTTGGGGAGTAAGTTTTTGGAAATTGGTGCATAACAAAGGCGGCGAACGAGGTGATACTTATATATAATCCTTGTGCGTTATCTGAGAACATGGGGGCTACATGACAATGCCAAGAAAGAGCCAAGAAATACAAGCTCTGGGCGACATGACGGCAGGAAGACTAGCGCTTTTCACTACTTACAACGTAGACATGGATGTCATAGTATCTACATCATCCCATGATTCATCCGAGACCAGTTTTTCAATTTAAATGGTTACAAGTGCTCTTTGGTACCCTAAATTGCTATGCGAAAAGCGCACTGAAACGGAGTGATGTATATTCGACACCTTTATGCAGGTCCATACAGTCATGGTTACACTGATGGTACTGCACGGCGGTCACCAGATATGAATTGCTGCGATGCTTATCTTGGCATGCCAGCTCTTATCCCCTCACATCCAGACCTCTCCTCCTAGAGCCGGAATGCCGATATTTTTACCCTTCATCAAGGACAGCTATGGTATATGCGGAAGGACCAAACGAGTATCCGAAAAGTATGAGCCATGAGTCTCAAGAACTGGTCTCAAAACGTGGCAGAATGTAGAAGGTTTGATGAATGGAGAAGGTTACGGTTGAGCACATTATGAAGGGAATAGGCTGTGAATAGTAGGCTGTGAGTAGTAGGTCATTAATTGTTTCATCATGTATTGATTATAAACTGATTATAAACTGATTACAAACTGATTATAAACTAATTACAAATAGATTATGAAGTGATGACAAATTGGTCATATATCTAGGCATCGTATTTTGGTCCATCGTATATTAAGTACATCGTATATTTAGTTCGTCGTAAATTAAGTACATTTAATTGAGCACGTTATAATGAATGTGTTCATTTATCCAAACCTCTGTAAAACTAGAATTCAACATTAATGAAGTATAGAGCCTCATTCAATTATTGCGTAGGTGTATTCTCACAAACACACACCTACACCCATGTAAGCTAAAGACTTCATCCGTGGGAACTTCAACTTATGTTCTGATATATATCGATGCGATTTTCAACCCCACGTGGGGCAGTTAATTTAAGTGGCTTAGTGGGTGCATATTGTGAAACCGAAGGCCCGAGTATTCTACACTAAAATGATGTACCTCAATTTCGTGGCATGATATTCTGCAGGATAGTCTTGGCGAGCTGTTGACGCCGGGTGCCAAATTTCAAACTGAGTTTGGGTATTCACTGAAAACTTCTTCTTCTGATAACTATAGCATTCTCCTCAGTGAAACAATTTCTAAAAATGGATTTCCCCTCTTGAGGCTGATGAGCCTTGACAATAGGTTTTTAGAAGGTGGCGCATTCTCCGCATTCTTGCGGCTTGCCGGTTATGCACATAGAGGTACGCGGAAAAACTCCCCCGGATCGATCTCAAACACGGAACTATGTCAAAAGTTGGACCGAACTATCTTCCCGCGCACGTGATGCGTGCATGTGATGTGCTCACGTGACCTCGCAGTCTCCCACCCATCTTCAACAAGCTCGCAGCTAGAACCTAGCATGATGATTGGGGACCAAATCTTGGCTGCTATTGAAGAAAAGCGATTTGCTTTTGCCAAGCGCGAGATTTCGGCGCAAATTGCAAAGTCTCCCAAAAAGTTGTATAACCAGGCATTGAATGCTTTCTACCTCGTGGCGACTGCTCCATCACAGGAAGCTGCCGATGCATGCCACGCTGTACGGAAGCAAAATCCAAGCGATATTCCAACCTTGAACCTTCTTTTCGACTGCTACATACGTCTTGCCTTGAAAGATGATGCCCACTTAGTGTTTGAAAGTGCCACCAAAAAAAACCCTTCGGAAGGGCTTTTATTGACCTGGTTTAAGAAAGCCTACTCCAATTTCGACTACCCAACAATGCAGACCTCGGCAGGGGCATTGTGTAAGAGATCGCCTTCTTCTAGAGCTTACAAGTTCTATTCTGCTTTTGCAACCTACATGTGGAGCCAAGGAAGAGACGATAGGAAAAGTGCTCTTGAGCTGGCCATACTGATGTTAGAGAAGGTACAGCCATTCCAAAATAGTGATGAAACCTTCCTCTACGCCAAATTATTAGTGCAAGTTGGCAGGTTGTCTGAAGTGGCTGAATTGATCCGCCTGGTATCTCAGAGACCACTAGAATTGACCCTTATGTATCTTTCAGCTCTTGAAGATACGGGAAACTGGACACATCTCCTCAAGGAAACAGATACTTTGCTTTTCAAAGAAGCTTTCAATGACTACAACACATGGAAACGATACATCAGGGCACTGCTCAAACTGGGCAAGTCACATTCGGAAGTAGCATCCACAATCGAGTTGGGCTCTAGAAACTCCTATGTTGCTAACATCTATTTGCATGAAGTATACGGGTTGAGTCTTGAAGCTCCTATCGATGCATATTTTGAAGCTTTCCAATCGAAACCTTGCTGTGCCCTTGATTTGTCTAACTTCAATATTCCCAAATCATTCATCTCAAACATCAACATCAAAAAGGACCAATTACTTGCCAAATCAAACATTTCAACTGAGGAGGTGGCCATCCTTCTCAACATAGAAAAGATTAACCTGTTCCATGGCTCGAAGGTTGATTGGAACACTTACTCTAAGTTCAAAAACCCCGAATTGAGTGACTTATTCCTCGCTTCCATGATCCAAAACATGAACTCAGGCTTTACTACCGCCGATACTCTCAAGTACATTGTGCAGCTTGAACATCTTGCGGAAAAGGATCCGGAGAACTTCTATATTAAGGTGTGGCTTTTGAACCTATACTCACTTTTGAACATGTCCGGCTTGGCCTTAGAGACATACCAAGACTTGAAGATTAAGATGATTCAACACGATGTACTTGCCTATAAATTGAGTCTCAGTCCCTCTTTGAGTAACTTGAGCGAGCTCATTAAGATTTACAGATTTTACATGACAGGCGAAAAAGAGATGGCCAAGTACCTTGAGGTGGCAATGAAAAAGGGCCTCTACACAAAACTAGAGGACTTGCTCTCCTTTGGAAAAAGACTTGCAGACTCTCTTCTGAGACACTTGCTTGTGACTAATATATTAAGAATGAGTCGCTTTTTGGGCCATGATTACTATGACTACTTTTTGAATGTGGTTGAAGACAAGCGCGCAGAAATCCTCGCCGAGTCCTTCTCCACTTCAGACAACAGAGATTTTGACACAGACTATAAGTTCGGATTCAAGGTGGACAAAATCACTCTTTTCTCGCAAGAACGCAAGAAATCGTCTAAATATGTTCAGTTGCTTTACGCCAAAGAACTCCTCATTGCAGAACAAAATCCTCAACGCGTCCCTGAATTGATGGAGACATTTGAACGACTCATGGCTGATGAACTGGTGATTGATGCCTTGCCTCCATCGGAACAGCATTTTTTCCGCATATACCAGAATGTCTTTAAAATTTGTCACAACCCAAACAAAGAATTGGAGCCGTTCGTGGAGTACGTGGTGAAGAATGCCAATTTCGCCATTATCAAGGAATTGTTCCTCACCAAAACAACTCCACTTTCCAGCTCAGCCAATCAGATATTGACAAATGTGTCGGAGCTTGTCAAGGTACTTAAGGCGATTCTGAAGGAAAAAAGACTCTTGGATTTGACTATCAAGCTCCAAAAAGATTTGGTTGGTTATGTTATCACCAACCCTGAGCTCTCATTTTTCAAGGAGATTAGGCCAACAGTGGAAATAGAGGAGTTGGACGCTGGCTTTGTCGGAAGCCAAATGGATAAAATCGAAGATGCTGCACGTGACGCCAAGTTCAAACTAAAATAGACCAGGTCTATTTGAATACGGTGCTCATGCCAAGCAACCGCGTAGTATCTTCGATTTTCTTCATACCCGTCAGAAGCAAGTACTTGCGGTGAGAGAGGTTCTGCTCCTTTGCTTGGGAGCGAAACTCGTCTCTAGCATACTTGGCTAGCTCTTGTCTTTCGTGGCTTCTGTAGATGACACGCATGAGCGCACGGTACGTCTCCAAGACCTTGCTTCTGAAGACAAATTCCTCAAGGGAGAGAAAATTCCCGCCTTTTTTTCGGCTAAGGTGACGACGTGCAGAGATTACCAAAGAGTTCATAGAGGTACTGGGGCCAATAGTCAGTGGAAGATGTCGCATATTCGATACGATGAGCGTGCGCATGCAGGACATCCACCATGTATATTGAGTATTGTAGGTCCAGTGCCACATAGAATCAACAAAAGCATGCTTAAGGCGGTAATTAGTATTGGGAGGTGATTTATACGGGATATTAATTCTAGAAAAATGATTATTTAGATGATAAGGTGTTTGTTTAAATGATAAAGTGGTTGTTTAAATGATAGTGTTTGTTTAAATGATAAAGTGGTTATTTAAATGATAAAGCGATTGTTTAAATGATAAAGCGATTGCTTGCTATAGTGCTTGTTTCAATGGTGATTCAAAATGATTTTTGAGTGATCATATTCCAAATTGATGGGTTGAATGGTGATATTCAAAATTATTTTGGAAGTAGCGATTGGTTAAGCAGCCATAGACTAATAATGATTGTGAGTTCAGTTATGAACATCATGCTGATAGTAGGTAAAGACACCGACAATGAGTCGCAAGACCGAGTCGGTGGTGATACAGAAATGATTAATTTCTCCAATTAAATTTCTCTTGGAGGAGCTTGAGCCAGCCCGAGCTGTTCTGCTGAGGCAGCGACAACTCACTCAATTTCTGTAAGCGGCCAATGAGGTTGCGAGAAAACTGGCGTTTTACTCTTTTTTGGGTATTAGATTTCAGTGTCTGCATGAATGCTGCAGTGTCTTTTTGATACACGTCGCGAAGCGAGTTGAATGTCTTGCATAATGAGGAACGTAGTGGGACTCGACGGATCTCAGCTTGGTACATTTCGTCTAAGACCTGCTGGTATGTATTGATACAACCCGAACAGACGAGTTCGGTGTATAGTTTGTGGATGTGCATTTGGTTCATGGTACTGTTCATGAGAGAACTAATCTCGTAGAGAGGTTTGTCACACAAGGTGCAATGCCTGAGTTTGTCTGAACCAGGAATAGTACCGAACATGGCTTCTAAATCTTCTTTTGGGCCCGAAGTATAGCTTGTCTCCATGCTTTGAACAAAAGGAAAACTATGGTCAATGGTGGAGCCAGAGGAGCACCTCAGCATATCGTCGCAGGCGCGTTTCTTGAAGTTGGCCAACGACTGCTTGCGGAAAATCGCCTCTTCTGATAATGATTCAGCAGCTCCTGCCATGTAATCTTCAACTAAAACGATGGGGTCCTGCGAGTCTGCAAAGGAATCGTCAAAGTCTGCATCGCTGCAAGTGGGCAATGTAGAGAGCTCGGAAAACGACTGGAACTTTGCATCGTTTGCCCAAACCAAGGCTTGGTCTCCATCAGAATTGGTAGCATTGGCAACTTCCACTGACAATTCCAGTTGTCTTCGGCGGAACCATTTCGTAGCCGGTGGAGGAGGAAGCGGTAGTGAAGTCAAGGTTGTGTCATCAATAAGATGTAGCTTTGACCTGTGTTGGCGCATGGAGGCATTGAAGCGGGTCAGATTTAGAGCGGTGGGTTTGGACTGCTTGAGAACAGTTTTGGGTTTGAAAGTAGATTTGAGAACAGTATTGGGAGGAGTCATTGACTTAGGGGGGGTCAATAATTCTGGTGTAGAAACTGACTTCGGGGCTGATATTGACTTCGGGGCCGATATTGGTTTCTGGACAATCATTGGTTTCTGGGCAGTTGATTGCTGGACAGTTGACTCCTCTACAGTCATTGATTTTTGGGAAATTATTGTTATGTCCGTGGTGTTCAAGTATGGGGCCAGATCAAAAGGTATATGCAGCAGCAAAGCGCTATTGCCGAATCGGGAACTGTGATTGGCATTGGGGTTGGGATCAATGGCCAACGAAAAAGTACTTGAAGCACGGGAAGAATCACTCATGGCGGTTGAGAAACAAACCCAAGATCACGCACAATAGTATCGTGCTGGAGATGAAAAAGGGTGTTGTTGTGCCACGACTAACGAGGCTTGCGCGAATAGGAAGGAAAAACAATAGGCTCACGGCAATATGGAGAACAGGATGCGGAAAAGCGCCTAAGCGAGACGCACGTGACCAAACTACACGATGCTAGAAATGCCTTTACTGGAAGAAGCTACACGATAGGGGCGGGGAAAAACCTGCTGGTATATGCACCGACTTGCTTTGTTGGATCTAGACATTTAGGAAATTTAGTGAAACATAATCGGGGTGTACATGAGGTGGATTCCAACAAGGGTACATCCTAAGGGAGTAGACAAAGAAGGTAGACGAAGGATGGTAGACCAAAATGATATACAAACGAGGGTACATCCAGTGACACGTTTACTGCTAGCATATAGATTTTGATTATTACATTTCTGGTTATTGATTACATTTCTGGTTATTGATTACATTTCTGGTTATTGATTACATTTTTGGTTATTGATTACATTTCTGGTTATCAATTACATTTCTGATTATTACATTTCTGATTTTCGATTACATTTCGAATTACAATTACATTTCTGATTATTACATTTCGAATTAATTACATTTCGAATTATAATTACTCTTCTAATCATTACATTTTGCTATCGATTATTCATTTAGGTCAATCAGAATATCTTTGATTGAGAGATACATGATTTTAGAAATATGCATTAGTTTACTTGGGTGCGCGCGGCTCTGAGCGTCAAGTATGACAAGTCATCGTCTTCCGGCGAGTTGGCCCACTCCGAGATGTCTCGGAAGATGCGTTGTGAGATCACACTGTCCATTTTGCGCTCGCACTCGCGGAGCCGGGCCAGGAGCGTGTCGCACGTTTCGATCAACATCACGATGCCGTTGGAAATCTGTCTCCTTTTGAAGTTAACAATGGGATCGAAGTTGGTGATGTTCTCATTGAATTTGATTTCAAGCACCGACAATTTGGGCGTGAGGTTGTAGCTGAGAATTGCTGGGAGCGACTGGTTGCTGATGTATGGACAGTTGTTAAGCGAAAGACGCTCCAAGTGATTGCCGCAGTTCACGGCAATCTCCCAGATGGCGCGGTCTGTGATGAAGCACCCTGCCAAACCCACGGTTTGTAAATAGGGGTTGTTGTTGACGAGCGGAAGAATGCTGTGGTCGGTGATCAAGTGGCCTTTGCGCTTGCGGCCAAAGTTGATGCTGCGAAGCCGACGGCACTTCTTAGCGAGTGCATAAATACCACAGTCCGTGATCAACTCGCATGCTCTGACGTCCACCACCTCCAAATTGGGGCATCTCTCTGCTATGAGCATAAGAAGCTGATCATCGAATACCTTGGAGCCAGTCACTACCAATGTCTTGAGCGATGCATGGAAAAACGTCGTAGGAGGCTTTAGCTTTGGGCACATGAAGATCTCAAGCCACTCCATTTCCGAGCAGTTGAGAGAAGATGCCACTCGTTCAAGACTGGCTTGTTTTGCGTAGAACAACTTGTTGAACACGAATGTACGTGGCTTGAATGCTTGGAAGTATGATAATTCATTTTGGCTGAATTTCTTAAAGCTTTCCTCGTCGGAAAAGAACACCCGCGTGTTCATGATTTCACGAGCGGCTTTGTTAAAAAGTTTATTGACAAGCAAGCAGCTATGCATAACCAGATGGGTGCCAGATGTGGTAAGCTGCGACAGAGGTGTGCGGGCTTGACCCTGGGTCTGGTTCCGTCTAATCGGAGATGTTTCCTTTGGGACCAGAGTATATTGAGCATCGGCGTACTCGATGATTTTATAGACCAATTCAGGGATGGAGAAGATGGCATGAGTCGGCTTAGGCTCCTCACGCTCTTTATGATGAGTGGAGTCAGCGATCTGGATAGGAAGTTTGGATTTCGTAGGAGTCACGAAAGGATTATAAGGTGTATCAAAAGATGTGTGAGAATGAATTGTCGGAGCACCAGGAGCGTCCGAGTCGGGAAAGATAGAGCAGTTGGCATTGACTTCCTTTTGGAATAACCGTTTGCGTACTTCCACTGATGCATTGATGTTGTCGAAGAATTGGGAGCTGGGCCATTTCGTGGGAGTAATGGCACTCTGTACTGATTCGGGACTGGAATTGCAGTCTGACAAGTCAGGCAAGGATTCCGAGTCCGAATTGCTGCCCAAATCAAAAATAGACTCGCGAGCTGTAGGCGTATCACATTGAGTTGAGTCAAAGAAAGTGGCGGAGCCCAAGTCGAGTTCATCGGTACGGCGTCTGGTTAACACCCGAAACAGGGACAGGTGTTTTCTCCTAGAATCTTGATAAGCCAGTGAAGAAGGGGTGCGCTTGGGAATACAAGGCGGGTAAGTGTCCCTTACAGACTTGGCCCTCTTTAAGGATCTCAGCGACAGGGGTACATTGTGGTGTTGGCGTAGAAGGGAGCCGTTAAGATGCTGAACATTGGGGTTGAATGGATTGTGCATGCTAGCAGACGGAGAAGTAATGGAGGGCACCTTGGAAAAGTGGGATAGATATGCTGGGAGTTTTTTATGTAAAGGAGTGGAAATGGATATACCAAGTAAATACGTCGTTGAATCCCAGGGCCCTACCTTCTATGGATGAGAAGAGGATGCAAGTAAATACGCAAGAAAGATTTCAAGCAAAGGTTGGGAATTGGAACAAGAAAAAAAGTGACAGCACTCGAAACTGCCTTTGTTATATATAAAAGACCAGCGTCAGGCTAGAATGTAGGCCCTCAATGGGGTCGAGACTAATCAGTTCAGTTAGCCAGCAGTTGAAAGGGCCGCGCACGTGAGGGCCTGCTTTGTGCTGCGAGAGTCTCTTTTGAGAACAAATCAAAGTGAAACCAGAAAGTTGCGCGCAACATGCAGCTCACCCGGACGCACGCGCGCTGTTTTCTCTCCTACTAAAACGCGGCGTGGCCTGCACCCCAGCGATTTCTATCCAACGCGACCTTGAGCCAGCCACTTTTTTTCAGGCACAATCCATTCTGGAACACCACATATGCCGGTTAGTAAAATTTAATGTTTCATACGCGGTGCCACTTGCGTTTCAGGCACTCCGCTTACCAGCCCCAGCAACTTTTGACTTTCTGTATGACGGCTTATTAGCCTGTCGTGAGCTATTCGGTAATGTGTCAGCTGGCGGTTAGTAAGGAACGAGAAGGTTATGAGGGCTGCGCCGCAACTTACAATAATGTTTTCTCTGTGTAATAGCAACAATTGTTGATGCTGAATGCGTTCGTCGACACCGTAAACGCTTCAACCACATAATGCCCAACAGAGTGTGCTTTCCCCTTGATCTATGTGCCGTCTGGTTACGACGATGCCTTCTTTACTGCACTTATCATCTAAATATGCAAACTGCTGCATCGTCTCGCAGGTGTGATCTTGTAAATTTGCTTGTGTTATTGAAGGCTATATTTTATGTTCCTGTATTAATACCATGAACAATAGTTTTCATAATCTGCAACGAGACGCGTATCTGGTAAAGTAACAATGTCTTTTTGTTTTTTCGCACATTGAATATGTACCTGACAATAGTCAAGTGTCAGGCACAGGTCCAGTGAAAACATGGAGCTGGGAATCGTTTTACTTCGTGCAAGACAAAAGCGGGGTTTTTCTTTTCGAAGCTGGAACCTATTAATAGTATTATTTTGTTAACATTAGGTAAGAATCAGCTAATGATACTACGAACTACTATAATTAGAGTTGACCGTTGGGTCACACATAAATGTGTTAATACCTGCAACGGAGACGCACTCAGCCCACACTCCTTAAATATAGACTCATGATCACGCCCTGACTTGATGACAGTGGCCTGAGGGTTCCTGTGTTATCCCTAGATAATTAGGGTTGTGCGGTAGCCAACTTTTGGCCCATACGTTTTTCCGAACTACATCGCAATCACAAATCGCCTGTGTGTAGTACGTTGGAACGTTGCTTTTTTCCAGAATCCCATGGCAACCGCTTCACATCTGGTGATATATTCAAAGAGATCATATGATCGAATAGCCCGTAACCCGCCCCTGATTTTTGGAAGCTTCTGTGTTGCTTAAACTCTTTTGCTTATCTATGGCAATCAGCCTTTCTTCCAGTCTTGCTTCGTGCCGAATTCATCTATGCATGACAATCGGCGCTTTTTTCTCATACAATCAGATTTTCCGAGACCCCACCCACAAACAGACCCAACTAACACAGCACAACATCCTTTTTCAAATCCACGCTTTTGTTCCCTTGCGATAGTGGCCCTATTCGAATCTATAATCACGAAAACTCAGCTCCTCTTTCATAATGTCCAAAAACAGGAAGCTGACCTCCCTCTTTGAGATCCGACTCAAAAACATGGAGCACGATGTGGTTATCTTGAAGGGATCGGAACACAATGCTGCATCCACATTCATCCAGGGCAAAATCGTCTTGTCTGTCACAGATCCAATCTCTATCAAAAAGCTTTCTTTGCGGTTGTACAGTACACTTCGACTCCAATACGATAACAATCCTAGGGTGAGCAACCGCCCTGCCCGTTTCGAGAAGAGGCTCTACGAACATGTTTGGAATAGCGCAGATTTCACCAAGTACTTGAATAATATGTACATGAATACGGCTCAGGGTCAAGGTTCTCTGCAGCCGCATGGGGGCACAGCAGGACCTACCACTTCATCTCCACCGTTGTCCAAAACCCACTCTCTTAAAGGTTCAACAACCTCGCTCAAAAACTTGGGTTTCTCGTTGCGTTCCATGTCCTCAACGTCATTGTCTCATCTCAACTCTCATACTGCGTCGCAGAATCTGTCATCATCCAACTTGACCAGCAAGCAGAACCACATCTTGGTGCTGGGAAACTATGAGATTCCATTCCATGCCATTTTGCCGGGAAACATGCCAGAATCTGTGGAGGGATTGCCCGGAGGAAATGTAGTATACAAGTTGGAAGCTACTATTGACCGCGGGAAATTCCACAATCCTATGGTTACCAAGAAGCATGTGCGTGTGGTCAGAACCATGACCACTGATTCGGTCGAGTTGTCAGAGACGATGGCTGTGGACAACACTTGGCCTAATAAAGTGGAATACTCGCTAAGTGTGCCGTCCAAAGCGATCGCTATTGGTTCGGGAACTCCCGTGAGTCTCATGCTTGTGCCGCTTCTCAAGGGCTTGCAGCTTGGAGCCATTTCAATGTCACTTGTTGAAATGTACTCATATGTGGGCTATCTACCTCCACCTCATACAGCTGAGCGGATTGTATGCGAAAAGTCCATTGCTGCTCCACGTGAGGATGATCCAAACTTCCAGATGGACAAGTGGGAAGTCACTACATTTTTGAAAGTTCCACCAAATCTTTCCAATTGCACACAGGACTGTGATATTCAGACCCACTTAAAGGTTCGTCACAAGCTTAAATTCACCATTGGTTTGAGAAATCCCGATGGCCATACTTCCGAATTACGCGCATCTTTACCGGTGCAGCTTTTCATTTCTCCTTTCGTTGGAGTCAAGGCCCGTGCAGAGGATGACGAGGATAATGATGAATCCACCGAGTTCCACGAGGAAGATATTTTCTTCAGCTCTGCAAACATGTCTTCACAGACTAACCCTGATGACAATGCGCCCGGTAATAGTGGAGAAAACGGCGGTGCATTGAGATCTAACTCACATTCAGCCTCTTCGTTCACTGGCCTTGTTGCCCCACCAATGTACGAACAGCGCGTGCTTGACAAGTTGTGGTCTGATGTATCGCCCATGGAGTCACCCATCAGTTCCGGAGCCCAAACACCAAGATCGCTTTACTCCCGTTCGGATCGGCCTAATACTGGTGGTGATATGCTGCAGTTTTCCATGTCTGCTATAGATACCGCTAAATTGTCCGAGAACTTAAGGCAATTGTCTATTCAAAGACAGCTCCAAGAAAACCTAGAAGGTGGCAGCCGAGCACCCACTCCTGGAAGAGCGACCTTTAATCTTGAGGATGACTCCGAGAGTGGAGATTATTTTACCCGTGGGCGTCCACCATTATCTCAGCATCATAGTCATAACAATGCAAATCCGGTCAATGAATTGGCCTCTCCTGGCCAGAGCTCTCCTGTGCACTTGTCACGGTCAGCCTCTGAAATGAACTTGAGCGGGGCTCAATTGTCAAGAGTTCCTTCTTACTCGGAAGCCATGAAGAGCCATGTTGACGACACACTATCTCCAGCATACATGCCACCTCTTCCTGGATCTCAGATTGACCTTACCGAGGCCAACCGACGCTACGAGGAAAATAACAGAACACCTGTGCCTTCTTCTTTGAGCAACAGTAGAAACAGGTCTTTCTTGTCTAGAGGTACCAGCTCGTTCAACTTGAGAGGTTCGGGATCACACCACTCTTCAAACAGCTCGTCACCGTCCAATTCTAGAAATGTGTCTTCGACAAATTTGGCCAACTTAAAGAGGCTTACAGGGTCTGCTTCTTTCTCAATGGCTCCATGATTAGATGAGATGAGTGCTCGGAATTAGCTGGTCGCAATTGCCGACCACACGAATCCACAACTGCTTAATAAATTCGCTACGTATCATAACCCACAACATCCACAATAATTTACTAAAAAAACCCATAATGGGAATTCGCAATACACCACAAAATTCTCACTACTTCACAATAAATCAACCATACTAGCAAAATTAAATGAACCAATAATCAAAAAGTTTCGTAACCCTTCGCATAACAAGAAACCAGTTCAGCTCCGTCTGTTCTGACCCTTGATTGGAAGACTCCAAATGTAGTAAGATTTCAGAATATTGAATTCTAATGAAAGTTGGCGTGAAACATTGTGCCATTTGGTTTGAAAGACTGTGTGAAGGGGTACGAAATTTTTGAATTATTGGTTTGAACCATTCTGTTTTCTTGGTTCGAAATATTTTCCGCACTGGTTTGAATACTATTGAAAAACACGGTATCGTATCACAAATTCAAATGGCAATAAGCCAGAGCCTGCATATTAAGACACGATCACGTGCGTGTAAGATGCGAAACCAAAGAGCGGAAAACTTCTTTCTTCATCAAAACTCACCACACCATGTCTATTGTTTTGCCATCCCTTCAGGGTTCTAAAACCCCCGCTTTCGAGTCGGTCAAGATGTACACCGAGCCCGTTCGTCGCCCAATCGAGCCGGTTGGAAGATACTTCTTGGCTCATGCCACTAGAACCTTGAGAGGCCACACCTGGTCTGAGTTCGAAATTTTGGAGGCCGAGAAGAACGTCAAGCAGATCGAAGAAGATGAAGACGCTGACTTGGGAGATGAGGAGCAATCCGAAGACTTGTTGGCGCACGACCCAAGAGAATGGAAGGAGGCTGACTTGTACGCTGTGTTGGGACTTTCTCACTTGAGATGGAAGGCCACCGAAGACCAATTGAGAAGAGCCCACAGAAAGCAAGTCTTGAAGCACCACCCAGACAAGAAGTCTGCAGCTGGAGGCTTGGACCAGGATGGGTTCTTTAAGATCATCCAGAAGGCTTTTGAGGTCTTGATGGACAAGACAAAGAGACAACAGTTTGACTCTGTGGACGAGAATGCCACTGTCAAGCCACCACCAGCAAAGTCCACATACGACTTCTATGAGGCATGGGGACCTGTGTTTGAGACGAACGCACACTTTTCCAAGAAGCAGCCTGTGCCACAATTGGGTGGTAGTGACGCTACCAAGGAGGAGATCGATGCCTTCTACAAGTTCTGGGGCTCTTTCGATTCATGGAAGAGTTTCGAGTTCAAGGATGACGATGTTCCAGATGACACTGCCAACAGAGATCACAAGCGGTATATTGAGCGTAAGAACATCTCCAACAGAAAGAAGTTGAAGCAAGAGGACAACAAGAATATCATCGAGATGGTGCAACGTGCCCAGTCCGAGGACCCTAGACTCAAGGCTTTCAAGGAGGCTGCCAAGAAGGAGAAGGAGAGAATTAAATGGGAGAAGGAGGCAGGAAGCAGAGCTGCTGCCGAGAAGAAGGCTGCTGAGGAGGCTGCTAAGAAGAAGGCTGAAGAAGAAGCTATCATTGCCAAGGCAGACTCTAAGAAGGCAAAGGAGGCTGCTAAAAGTGCTAGAAAGAAGAACAAGAGATTGATTAGAGCTGCAGGCAAAGAGAAGGCCTACTTTGGCGATGAGGATAAGACTGATGCTATTGAGTTGGATATTCTGATCATTGTTGATGAAATGAACGATGCACAATTAGCTGCCTTGGCAGAAAAGGTTTCTGGTGAGCCCGCTGAGGTCAAGGCTGCCTTTAATGCTGTTGCTGCTGAATTGGTGGGTGCTGGTTTGTCCGCATCCCGCTTGAAGTATTTCGCTTAGACAGTTTACGAGAATGAATTACAATTCGCGGTATGCTCTCATCTGCTTCAATTTATGAAAACGACATATTGTAGATAGGATAGTAAGTTGGTGGGAATATTGTACTTCCTTCTGATTGGTGGAACTTCTGATCGATGGTATTTCAGATCAATGATATTAGATCAATGATATTAGATCAATGATTTGAATCAATGGGGATTCACATCGATTGCTTATTCCGGATCGTGGTGAAGTGGTTTGGCTGCGTTATGGTAGTGTGCCTTTCTCATCTCCTCGAACTTTTTGTGTCTTTCCTCAGCCAGTAAAGGCTTCTCCTCTGGTTCGGAGTTGTCACTTAGATTTGGATTTTCAATCACTTCGCTCCCATTCAACGACTGCCCCACTTCGGAAAATGAGTCGTACTGGCTTTCGCCAAGTGAGAAATCAGGGATATCCTGCTCTTCATCGTCGTCTTCTCGGTAGTACTCCCCTTTGGGATTGAAGCCTCCCTCATACGGGGTTTTAGGCTCGTCTATCTTCATGGTGGCGGCCTTTTCCTGCTCAGTTTTGTACAAATTAATTTCGTCCCATTTGAGATGGTCGTGCTTGGCCTTTTCATCTGCAACCACCTGGCTGGGATCTATGGAGTGATTAGACAGATTGAGAGATTTCTTTCTGGCCAATTGGGCTCTGATTTCATCACCTGCGCTTGATTCCAGCACCAACTGGGCATTTAGCTTTGTATTTCTGATTACTTCCTGGCGGTCGAATTCCTCTTCCACACGAGCTTGCTTCTGTTTCTCTTCCTTATTTCTTAAAATACCTCTGGGTTCCATGGCGTGCATGTGATTTTGATGTAGATTGATTTTTGATATACGCTAAAATTTTATAATCACCAGTGGTTCTGGTAGTTGTGGTAGTTTTCGTAGTTTTGGTAGGTCTGCTACTCTAAGTAGTTCTAGAAGTCTGGTAGTAGGAGGGGTTGCGGATATGGGGCGCACAGTACTATACACAGGCCACACCATGGACACACTCGGCCAACCAACTCTGAGGTTAACAATCAAAAGCTCGATGCAAGAGGGGCAAAATACGGAACAAGAAAAAGTGTATGATGACAAGTATGTATAGAAGTACTTGAACCATATAGAGAAGCACACAAGAAGAAATGTTCAAAGAATAGTTTGTAGAAGTATAAATTAAAGTGTAAGCAAACTTCAAAAACGTGGAAAAGAATTAGTAAAAGAAGTTCAAAAGAAAAAATAAAAGAAAAATAAATCAAAAGTGTTTGAGTCATGAGGGAGAAACGTGTGATGAATTTAAGCAGGTTCTGATGATGAGAATTCAAGGCCGCACTGTTAATTTTGCAACAAAAGCCACTTTTTCCTGTCCAAAATTCTGTACTTAAAGTGGGGGTTTTCTCGAAAAAAATTCTTCGAAATGCGCTCCTAATATCTTCCCCGTCTTTGTTCGGAAGCGGATGGTGCCTTTCGCAGCCGGTGGCACCGGACTGTGAGGCAAGAGACGTCGGGGCGTGCGAGACCCAATCCGCTAGCACTGTTCACATGTTTCTGTCCCATACGCTGTCTGACTAATTACTCCCAACAAGCCTATTGTCCGAATTTAAGTGAGCCCCTTCAGTCACACATTTTGCTGTTCAAGCAGATCGATTATTGTAAATACCCGGGCTAATATATTTAGGCTTTACATATCCAATACAGAGCGTGCTTCGTTAACTTTAGCCAAACGCCATGGGGCAAGTGATCAGTTTCTCCAGCATCTTCCTGAAACTTTGGGGAGCACAAAAAGAAATCCGGATTCTAATCTTAGGCTTAGATGGTGCCGGTAAAACCACGATTCTTTATAGATTGCAAATGGGAGAGGTGGTCACCACCAAGCCCACTATCGGTTTCAACGTGGAGACTTTGAAGTATAAGAACTTGACATTGAACATTTGGGACTTGGGAGGCCAGACATCCATCAGACCCTATTGGCGATGCTACTATACCAACACTGCTGCTGTGATTTTTGTGGTGGATTCTACTGATAAAGACCGTATTGCTGTTGCATGCAAAGAGTTGCACATGATGCTCAAAGAGGAAGAGTTGCTAGATAGCGCTCTCTTGGTGTTTGCCAATAAACAGGATCAGGTAGGCGCTTTAAGCGCCGCTGAAGTTTCGCAAGCCCTCAGTTTGACCGATTTGAAGGACCGCAGCTGGAGTATTGTTGCGTCCAGTGCCATTAAAGGCGAGGGATTGACTGAAGGCTTGGATTGGTTGATGGATGTCATCAAGGATGAGCAGTTATAGTCATCTTTGAAAAGGCTTAGTGACTTTACTGAGCTGTAATCCCATCAATACGAATTATCTTTAAATATGCATTTCTACACGGCACATTAATGAAGTTATTCCAGCGAAATCAAATTCTATGAATACAAGAGCCATGCTCCGGTATCCTGGTAGTAGCCAAAAGATGAAACCGTGGCAACATGTATCCGTAGCAAACATGCTGCCCTCATCAATTCACATGCTTTTCATTTGCCTCTCTCTCCTTGACCCTCTGTAGAATGGTCTTGATCATTTCGTTTCCTATGACATTAGCCTCGGCGATCATATGCTGGAAGAATGCTTGTGTGTCATTAAATGTTTTTTCGTACAATCTGTAATCTCCTCTAGCAATAATATCTGCCCATCTGCGAGCAGCAAACGTGAACTCCAAGTCATCTCTGCGGAAAGAAGGATCCAGAACGGCGACTTCAATGCATGTGTCTAAGAGGTCTGGAGTACAGAAAAGGTATTCAGTAACGCCCAAGAATATCCGGAACAATGGAGTGGAACATATCATATGCTCATAGGGAATAATGCCCAACTTGTGCCAGCTGTCCACAATAGCCAATAAAGACAAGTGAGAGTTGGGCTGCTGTTGTATGTTAGGCGGCACTTTGCCCAAGGAGAACTTCTCCAAGATGGTATCGTCAAGCAAAAGCTCTGGGTTATGGCGGAACACAAACTTCTTGGCTTCATACAAGCGCTCTTTCAACTCGTCTTTTTTCCCTTCGATCATAAGAGAAAATAGGTCGTTGGCTGATTTCGCATATTGAAGCACCTGTCCGTGGGCAGATGGATTTGTGATGGCAAGGCCAGCATAAACATGCCACTTGTTAGCATAGATTCGCATGGAAATATTAATCTTAGCATTTTCCATACCTCCAGTCCACTTGGGCGTTTTCCAGGGGTACTGATTGATTTCCTTCCATGCCACTCCCATGGACAAGAATGCAGCATGGGTCACAGCCTGAGTATCAGCAGTAATACGGTCATGCTCCGCAGCTGACAACTCGACAATTCTAGAGTTGAGACACGAGACCAATTCTTTGATGAATAGAGTATTTTGCTTTCTAGCTCTGTGGTTTATGAGCACCAACGGCTGACCTGTAGGATCGACTTTGGGTCCATGCAATGAGTGCAAAGAGATGATATCCACGTCATCAGGCATGTACTGCTCCAAAGCACGAATTTCTGGATTTTTGCATGATGTTTGACCACCGACAACAGCACCCACTTTGGTGGAAGGTCCGTAGGCTTTAACGATTGTAGCGATATTTTCGGCCTCCACGCTATAAATGATGTAGTCAGCAAGTCTCGACACATGATGACCCGAGGGCAACACTTCAAAAAGCGTGTCCTTGAATTTTTCCTTTGTTTCATCGAATCGGTCCTCTCTATCAGAACCAATTACTCGCCAGCCGGCCTTGGAAAAGCGGTCTGCGTACATTGCACCCATATCACCCAACCCAATAATTCCAATGACTTTGGCATCTCTTAGTGCTTGAGGGTCTAACAGATTAGCATTTTCTGTAGAAGACATTGTGTCAGTTTACGTTCAATTCACGTGTCTTGAATATGTCTTCAGATACAGATATATATATATATATATATATACTCTGCTCACAGACTCAGCATCAATACGAGTGAGTGCGATAGTTACAGAGGAGCTCACGTGACGCGAGAAGACGCTAAATCTTGCCAGCGGCACCATGCGATGCATACATCAGTAGCTTCCCACATTTAGCCATATGGCGGACTTGTCGAAATCCAATCCCGCAGCACTAGTCTCGTGTGCATTTAGTGTACCCGGGAAGGCCATGATGGCCGGCGGTTACTTGGTGCTTGATCCAAAGTATAATGCATATGTGACCGCTCTCTCTAGCAGAATGCATGCTCGGGTGGAAGTCTACGAAGCAGTTGGCCTGTCCACGATTACCGTTGCATCTCCCCAATTTAACGGCTCTTGGCAGTATAAAGTGACGTTAGATCAAGGCGTACCATCGATCGAGAGATCGGGTCTGAAGAACCCATTTTTGGATGCAACGCTCAAGGCAGTTCTTGCGTATCTTTGTCCGAAAGAAACGCTCCGAATTGTATTGACGCTCTTTTCCGACCCAGGATACCACACACAAGAAAACACAACTGAAAAAGTGTCTCGGAATGGAAAAAGACGTTTTCTTTTTCACGGAAAGCCAATTGAACAAGTGTCCAAAACAGGTATGGGTCTGTCTGCAGGGCTTGTCTCCGTTGTAACAATGGCTCTTCTCCAGACATTCTTAAGTCCGCCTACTGATAGCCTACTTGATGTGGCTCACAATCTTGCTCAAATAGCTCACTGTGATGCACAGGGAAAGATTGGATCCGGCTTTGACGTGGCCGCTGCAATTTACGGGTCGATTGTGTACAGACGATTCCAACCAGAAGTCATCCATCACCTTCTTGGGCGCCAGCTAACGCTGGAATTCTGTCTCGAAGTGCAGAGTGTGGCCAACCTGGAGTGGAGCTTCAAGCATATGCAATGCGCTTTGCCTCCCGGCATTAAGTTCCTTATGGGTGACGTGAACGGAGGATCTGAAACTCCTAAGTTGATATCGAGAATCTTGAAGTGGAAACTGGAAGACCCCAAGAGTACAGAAGTTTACGCCTTTCTTGAAAATGCAAACGAGAGCTTCATTCGCGAGTTGGATAATCTTTGG
This sequence comes from Metschnikowia amazonensis, assembly GCA_008065195.1. Taxonomy (NCBI): domain Eukaryota; kingdom Fungi; phylum Ascomycota; class Pichiomycetes; order Serinales; family Metschnikowiaceae; genus Metschnikowia; species Metschnikowia amazonensis. The sequence goes on along the minus strand of VATE01000015.1, from coordinate 122,151 downwards.
ACTATTTACCGTGAAGATCCGCTTCGATATGCACAGAGTATGGAGAAGGGCCTTTTTGAGCCGCTCCTGAACAGTATCAAAGACATTAGACGCGGCCTCCAGCAGCTTACGCAAAGCTCCGGTGCAGATGTCGAGCCCAAAGAGCAAACCGCCTTACTAGACAAATGCAGTGCTCTCCCGGGCTGCTTGGGCGGCGTTGTTCCCGGAGCAGGTGGCTATGATGCAGTTTGTTTGCTCGTCTTGGAGAGTAAGTTCAAGGACTTGAAGACTGCCAGCGCAAAGGATGAGGCCTTCAGCTCGGTCACGTGGTTGGATTTGTCAGAGGAGGCCTTGGGCTTGAAGAAAGAGCAAGTGGACGACTATGATGGGTTATGAGAGGACATTTGGGGAAAACCGCCGTTGTGTTCTGGAATTAGCGTGCCGCATAAGTGGCCGGGAATTCGGAACGGTTCGGGGCTATGAAGCGGAAAGCCTGAGGGGAAAAGATGTCGAGCCTTCTCACAGAACCGGTTTTATGTAGCATATATACTAAAAGTGTTCAATTAGGTTTCTATGACTTAAGTGCTTTGATTAAAATCGAAACGAAGCAAAGTTTATTATTCAAGGCTGAAACAGGTTCCCATTTCTTCCATAAACTGGCTCTCAGCTGGTACTATTTATACACTGCATTTTTAAGAATGTACTCAATAACCTCAATTTCTGCAGTCGATTTAGGTAATGCACTCGATAAATTCATACAAAGCGCATCAAACTAAATTATACACACCATTAACTCTCCATCCATAAGCCCACCACAGCAAATAGTCTAAACCCCAACGCGAAGTCCGCTCTAAAATTTGCTCTACGTCAAATGATCAATGACGCAACGTCTGTACAGATCATGCGGCAGCTTGTCAGACGGCGCGTTGGTCTTGCGTGATTGATGGCACTGTACATACACTCCTGCACGCCGAATCCGGGGCACGGCACTGTGCGACATCGTCATCATATCTTCGCTCAGCCTGACGCTTGACAACCAGTGAAAGTTTTGCATCCATAAGTTGAGCACTGTTTCCTCGGGAAGTTCAACTGGTTTGAAGTTCATTGAGCGCGTCTTAAATTGCAACGTTTATTACACACTTGAAGCACCCATTGTTCTTTAGTCAGAGTACGTCTAAATAGCGCGTTACGCCTGGCCATGGCTGAACCGAACAACATCGATGAATATCGCCAATATTACTCCCGGGTTGGTGGAGTCCAGAATCTGTCCGAAGAAGAAACAATAGATACGCGAATGCAGGATACGGCCAGTAATAATGATATGATTAGCAATGTCTTGCATAGTAACACATCCCTAGAACAGGGCGAGGTATTCGGAGATCACCAACTTATGCTGCAGACCACTATTAATAATGAAAACGGGCAAACGTTTGAAAAAATTGAAGTCAAGTCGCAACTGTCGCATATGGCAGCTGGCGAGGAAATACAAGACACAAGATACAAGTATGGCCTGCACATCTTCCTACTAGTATCAGTGGTATCAGCATTCCTAGTGCTTGCGCTCGAGGCGTTTATGTTTGGCGTGATCACAAAGCACAGGAAGGAATTTTTCGAAGACAGCAAGTACTCGGAGATGTCTATTTACTTGGCCCTCTTCATCTTTGCCGCGATATACCAAGTAATCATCACGTTGATTGGTCTTCTTTCCAAGAACATGTTGTTGCTCTCGATGTTATGCTTCTTTTATGCAGTTATGCTTGTATACACGGGCATCCAGTACCTTGAATTGTCCGACGGCTTCTACATTGTTGACAGCAAGGAATGGAAAGCTACACATGCCACCAATATTGCCACCATATGCGTGTTGGCGGCTACGCTTGTCATTCAAGTGTTGTTGATCTACTTTCAACTCTGGCAGGGTGTGCGCTGGTACAGGTTCAAGAAGATTGGGGCTAGTTTTGAGATCAAGCGCCTATATTCACTTTTCCAAATCCACCGCAGTCTATTGATTTTTGATTTTTTCTTTTTCTTAGGCTTCACCGTCCAGTTTCTAGTCATTATGGTCAAAGATAGGCGCTCTGTGGAGTTTATACTCACTTGCTGTATGTTGCCGTTGACCATTTTGGTTCTTTTTGCAAGTGACTTTGCGGCTACCAAAGAATTGTTGGTGCTTACCATCGCCACCATCTTTTGCTTCGTCGCAGGCTGTGTGTACGTCCTTTTCAAGATGATCCGGCTCTACACCAAATACACTTCTGCATACAAGCTCGCGGTGGTTCCGGGTCAATACTTTCCCGGCCGCTCATCGCTTGTTACCTTTGGGGTAATAACCTTAGTGTTCTTGCTTTCTACGTTGGTTATGGAGGGCTTTATGATTCACGGCTACAATAAGGGATTGCTCCCTTTAGTGGACCGGTCACGTGAAACGCCCGAGAAGCTGCCGGAGACAGAAATGACTCATGAAGTAGATTTGATCGATTGACGAATGCCATGTTCCATTTTCAGCAATGATGTCATGGCACGCGACATTGTTAGTTCTTTTATGGTACATCGGAAGCTCTAATTGATATGCAAGTTTTTTAAACAAGACCTGCATCGGGATACATCACTTTACAAGTATTGCAATTTCCATTCGTTCAGCATTGTAAATCATAGCCGGGGCTTTCGTAGCAGATCTCAGTAATTGATGCATCTGAGACAATGTAGGGCGCGCTCAGGACGCAGCTCAGCGCACTCAGGTCTTCAACTTATATCACTCCCCCACGTAAACTTTTAGGAGAGGTTTTGAAGGAATAATACGGCTTTTACTTTTGTGCCACTGTGCGACCATCATCTTTAAATCCTTCAACTTTTGTTTATCATTTACCCCTTTTTGAGAAAGAGCAATATTGAGGAATTGCCTTTTTAAGGAATAGCAATCCTTGCGGTCACTTCGATCAAGCTTGAGTGGCCATGGACGAATCGAAATATGGAGCCTTCCGCAGAGCCCCAGTAGAGAGCGTGGAGTTCACCTCGAAAGTTGATGACGACTGGGTCCACGGCGTGCACAATGTGCTTACGTTTCTAGACTATGTTCCCCATCTTAGTCACGACTCCACGACACACTCCACCAAAGAACGCTTCTTCGATTGTCGTCTATCTTTTCGTGACTTGAGTAACACCGACATGAGAGACAGGCAACTTTCACTTTCAAGCGATGGAAATTTCGAGTCTGATTACTTGGAGGCCCCGGAGAAGGAGCTCGTCAAGCGAGATTTCGTATCTGATGACTACGGCTCCGCATTCTCGGGGTTGCTTCATTTGCCGGCGGTGTCTTTTTCAGGAGGTGAATTGGGCATCAATAGTGTCAATTACCACAAAACATATTACAGCTCCAGTTTCAAGATCGGTGAGCTCAGCTATTTATTTGGGGGGTTGGTGGTAGATCTTAACAAGAGCTTGAAATCTTTGGGCATACCCCCCTCTACCAATCTTCTGAATATATCAGTTCATTGTTCAACAGTGCTTCCCCCTTACATGGACAAAGCACTCATAACGTCGCCGATGTTCGTGCCAAATAAGAGGATCCACACCTCCAACCCTGCTCGCTCCACAATAATCCACGTGAACCACGACATTCATGAATCGAAATCCCCTTTCGATGTATGTGCCATGACCGGAACGCAAATTCTGGAGTCTCAAATATTCTTTTGTGGTGGCTTCAAAGTCAACACTGATAAAGTGAATTTTGATCTGCGGACCAACCGATGGATGATATACAAATCGATTGAGGTCAACCGAAATGGGTTCATTTTCGACGTCAAAACGTTCAGCTTTTCAATCATCAAGATTTCTTCGAATTCTGATTTCATTTACGATGGAAAGCTAGGGTTTGCGATGTGTTCTAGCATAGTGAATGCGGCCGAGGCCGGTAAAAGAGTGTTTCTGAATTCAGAATCAGGCAGCACCGAATCTTCATCTCAAGCAGTGCCCATATCTTCGCCAGGTCCGGTGTATCCTTCGAACAAGTACAAATACCCTGGCTCGACTTCATCATCTCCATCGCATTCAAATTCGGTATGCACCACTCCAGTTTCCACAAAGTCCCCGAATTCTACCAAGTCTGTTAATTCGATGAAATCTCCAACATCTTCACGATCTCATTCCAACTCAAATCGGAGTGCAAATTCCGAAAGTGTTATTGAAGGTGGACCGAAACAAACCTATCCTACAAGAGAAAAGGTCACCAACGCTTTAAACAATACCAAGGAAAGAGGGACCTTGTCCTCGCATTCATCTTTCTCTCGTGACATAGCTTTGAGTGAAGAAGACAGAAAATCGCTACCAAACTCTAAGGCATCGTCTTCTGCGGGAAGACCCGTTTCGCAAAATTCTTCTCAAAGAGAAAAACCACAACCTTCACAACCGAGCTTCCAGAGGCCTTCGCCCGAGTTGTCAAATGTAAGCACATCTTATTCATCTACACGAAATCCGAAGCTGAAGGATGCGAAAGCCAAAATGTCCGACAAGAAGACCCCCGAAGATTCGGACTCAAAAGGTGGCCACAAATTTATGTTAGCCATACCCGGGAGACTTTTTCACCGCAGTGGAAAGCATGGATCTGGTCAGTCGCCGCTTCCAAGCCCAAGTGTTAGTCAAGCTATAAGGTCGAAAACCCTTAATAGTAACTCCGAGGGCAAAGAAACAAAAGAGACAGTTGAGAAGAAAGAATATTTTGAAAAAGTCGAGTCTCAAACTAAAAAAGGCGATCTGGTGAAGAAGCGCATCGTTGGAGAGTTAGAAACCACGTCAACTGCCTCTAAACAAGCGCCCATTTCGCCTGAAACGAATGCAAGCATTGGTGTATCTAGCTTAAGTTCAGCAACCATTTCAAGTTTTCAGGTCGAAAAAACGTCCCTGAGAAACTCTCAGGCCGAGTCAAACGCGAAATACGAGGCTTTCAATAAGAGCGTTTCGCAGCCCTCATCGGCCAAAGACGCTCGAAGTGAAAGCAGGGGCTCTGATGAAGTGTTTTTTCCGAAAGCTTCAAGTTCTGAGGGAAGCGTGTACAAGCAATCAAGTGTTGAGCTGAAATCCGACTCCGATGAAAGGCCGTCCCTCAAGCTCAAAACAGCTGTTAAGAGAGAACATACATTTGAGCCTATTAAAGAAACTACGAATGCCCAAGGCACCGATGAGTGCAAGACCAACGTGTCTCCTGAAACCCCTAAGTCTCTGATACTCACTGTGTGTGTATACATGTTTGGAGGATTCTATGCCAAACGTGACGCAGAGGGAAGGCAAACCTTTGTGGCCATGAACGACTTATTGAAACTCGAACTTATAGTCAGTGAGCCTTCCACACTACAATTCCACCCTGAGGCATTCATCATTTCAGTTGACCAAAGCAATATCATTCCTAACAAAAGAGGCTTTTTTGCCAGCGTGATAGTATCTGCTGACTCCGCCAGGAATATATTAGACGCTGCATTTAAGGACGAAGCCACTAAAGCCTCTGAGTCGGAGACTGGATTGAAGTTTCAACAAACAATGATTTCCGCCAAACAAGCAACAAAGAACAGAAACCAAGTTTACGCTGAACATAGCTTCGACGATAAGTGTCTTCTTATCCATGGGGGTGTTGATGAGAACTACACAGTTTATGGCGACTGCTTCCTATATTACTTCAAGCGCAACACGTGGGTAGAGTTCAAAACCTTCTCTTACGATTACTATGGCATCTCTAAGCAACCATATGAAGACGAAAATGTTGATCTACTACGTTTCGATCAGCAATTGGAAAATCCAAAATATGGCGAGGCAGAGTTGCGAGCTTGTCATCATAATGCCCAAATCATCACAGAGGGAGATTTAGAGTACCTTGTCTTTGTTGGTGGATACTACAACCACTACCTTAGACATTTTGATCCTGAGCCATACAAAAGCGACAAGATCGATATCTCGCGACTAATCAGATTGCTGTTAACCATGAAAAACTCCAATCTTCTCCGCATGCCCATTCTCAATCTTTCAACACAGACTTGGTACTTGAAGCGATACTTTTACGAGTTTTCCAATCATGTGACCCCACAGTGTGCAGATTTGTTAGACAATGAGTTTTTGGTGAATGCAAATGCATACGTGACTGGGGGTGAGATTCTGGTATTGGGGAAGCAAATAGTTATTTGCCAGGGACAGATGCAAATTGCCCCTTCAAAATTTTCCGACTTCTCTCTGGTTCGTGAAGTCACCGGTACTCCACATATTCTCATGGGTGGTCAAGTTGTAATTACGTTCCCTGGAATCTGATATATGCATTTTTAAACATTCAAAGGAGATATATGTCATCAATTTACTGCAAAGGAGACTAAGTTATCCATTTATTGCAACGGAGACACAAGTCATCAATTTATTGCAACGGAGACATAAGTCATCAATTTACTGCAAAGGAGACACAACAATTCTACTGCAAAGGAGACACACATCCTTAAAGTCTATACTGACAATCTCTTGAATACAGATTCCCAGCATGAATTGCTGCGAGAAGGTCGCATAAGTGCGGTCTTTGCACCCGTGCACCACAGTTCACTAAAAAGTTTTCAAGAGCGCAACTCATTCAAGTGGAATATAAAACTATACTATACAATGTTTGGTATTGGCGGAGCCCCTCAAGTTTCATCTCAGCAAAAGATCCAAGCAGCAGAGGCTGAATTGGACATGGTCACAGGAATGTTCAATTCTTTGGTCGAACAATGCCATGCCAAGTGCATCAACAAGTCGTACGGCGAAGGTGACTTGAACAAGCAGGAGGCTGTTTGTTTGGACAGATGTGTCTCCAAGTACTTTGAGACCAATGTCCAGGTTGGCGATAACATGCAAAAATTAGGTCAGTCCGGTCAGTTCATGGGAAGATAATTTCTTCAAGAGAGCTTTGGCCCTGTCTTCGTTGAACTGGCGCCGTTTACTACAGCCCTGGCACACTCTAGGTGGCCTTGGCGCCTCTTATCTTGTTACATAGTTTATGCATAACGATCAATGGCAATTTGTGCAATGAAGTGATATATACAGAAAGTATTCTAAAAGAAAAGAGCACGCCAGCCTAAAGCCATCCAAATGCACGGCCGACTCGGAGCTTGAAGCCCTCCCATGAGTTGAATTTAGGTCTAGCATCCACCAAAACCCCGCTCTCTCCGCCACCGTAAAAATCTATGACGTATGGAACATCTACTCCACACCGGTTCACCAACCAGTCGTGCCGGTCGAAAGGTTTAGACACGCCAAGAATTTGCAGACGGAACCAAGCACGAGGGGTCAACTTTTTCAGGTCACCTTTAAAGCTTGTGAGAGAAATGCCACCACACTTGGCCTTACTCTCCTCCACATAACTACGTTCCCAGTTAAGGATATGGTTCCATGCAAGCTCGTTGACCTGGTTGTGGATAGGAACCACAGTCTGCATATCTTCAGCATCAGGATTCCAGTTTTTTCTCCTCATGGCATCGTAGAACTGCTTCTGCGATGGGTAGATCCAGTTAGTTCGTGTATCCGTTCTGGGGATCGTGCTAATCTCTCTCTCTATGGGTAAATTTGAATTAGACGTGGGCTCGCCTTTTCCAAGAGTGTCTGAACTGCAACCGTCTTTTACTCTTGGCACTTCTATTGCTTCTGTATTCAGCTGTGTGGAAACAGTTACATTCTTGAGCCAGTTGGCTCTTGCGCTGTGATCCACAGGACAAGTTTCTTCTGCTGTCCCGGCTGACAGACTACCTGTCTCTTTTTGAGAGCCTTTCATTTTTTCTAGCCAAGTAGCTCTTTGACTATGGTCGACGGGACATTTATCTTCTGCCATTTTAAAGTAGATGCTGTGCGAGATGCGGAGTTTTGCAATATAGCACTAGCGTACTGTACTTAGGAATGGGCCTCGATGTAGCGAATGAGACACTGGATAAATACAATAAAAGTATGGAGTCAACACGCTCCCTAGATACTAATGTCACTGTTGCGTACTTTGATTCACAGTTTTCAACGGATACGGAATGTGTATTAAATGTGATCATACAAATCTTGCATGGGAGCTCCCTGCATCCACACACATATAAACCAGTTGCGTGGATTTCTAGAGCTTCCCACATCAAGTCTTTTCTTGAGTCATGTACTAAAACTGCCTAGTAGATTTTTTTCTTCTCGTCGATGGACAATTCACCGGCACCTGCATTGACAATAATCAACAACCCACCAACGATCGACAAGGTCTGGAAGAATTCGTACTTCAAGAAGTCTCTGTTTGCGTTAAAGCTGCTGTACTTCCAGAATTGGTTGACAAAGAGGTTGTAGACGAACAACAAAAGCGTTAAAATAAAGGCAGAAACCTTTGTTCTGTAACCAATGACAATAGAGATACAAGCAACAAAACCAAAGAAGATAACAACGATTCTGCCAAACGACAAATTGGCCGAAAACACGAATCCCAAGAATAAAAGAATCAATAACACACGTCCAGCCAACAAAAAGTACTTCTTGTTGTCCTTGTTGTTGAGCATAGGTAAACCGGCAATGGCCAATGATCTCTTGTCTCTGACCAAGGAATCAGAATATGCCAAAATCAAGCCACCAATGACAGACAAGTTTCTCAAGAGGAATTGGGATTCGAGAATCAAACCATAGAAAATTCCCTGGAACAAAACCACGCAGACAAGAGAGACGGTAGAGAAAGTAGGTTTTTTCCTCAACACTAAACAAGTGGAAGCGATCAACATCATGAAAATGTTCAAGGAGAGAAAAGTGATGGTAAGCCATTTCCAATACTTTCTGTAGATGTGCAAGTAGTAGACTTGTTCAGACCACTGAAAGAAAATTCTCAAGGCATCCTCGTAAAAAGTGGCAACAATGAATAGCCTTCCAATAGCAGGCACAAATTGTTTTATAGGCGACAAAATGTGGTCAAGAGTGCCTTCGATCTTCTTGGAGATTTCTCCGGCCTTTTTGAGTCCCGACAGTTTGGAATTCACTGGTCCCAAGCCGTTAGGGGCATGCTGTCCTTGTTGTTGGAAATGGGAACCGGAGAAGTTGTTGTGCTGGTAGTTGGGACCTGGGAAACTTTGAGGGTAACCTGGATTTCCGTTTGGAGCCCCAAAATTGTTGTTATAGTTGTGGCCTCTGTAGGACATCTTTAAACTGATAGGAAACTAGGGGAGATGGAGTCTGATCTGAAACTTGATTGTTCAGGTAGAGAAAGAGGGACCGAGATCAAAAGTAGGTTGATTTGTTTCTCTTGAAGAAAATTTCAGCGGCAAACAAATGGCTCAAGATGATTTGACGAAATAGCTTTTTTTTAGGAATGCCTCAGGAATTGGATTAGTATGGTCCAGAGAAATTTCGCCGAATTCGAGCAATTGGGTGGAAGCAAGGTGAAAGTTTTATAGTCGAAATTCGCATACGTGGAGAGGTATCGGGCTAAGTGCAGGCAAGTGTCGTGTCAACATGCAAAATATGCTTTGTGATTCGGCCACCAAATTGGGGTTCGATATTTTGATGACTACAAAAATGGCTATTATCTGTCTATTGATGATTCAAGGCACTAAACCCATGGTTTGATGTCTGATAACTCTTTGTCTTGTGCTAGTGTTAACAGCTTCTAGTGTTGTCGTGACTAGGGTACGTGCGCCAGCAACGAACTTCGCCGCGACTCAGCACATGCTCCTGGTGTACAGCCTCCACAACATAGATCATTCATTTCTTTTATAGTGTTGTTGAATAATTCGTAGAAATTTGTGAGAAATGGAAAATATTCCTAAAATTTACAAATCAAGAATACAATTGTGCACAGTCTTTTGATCCAGTACAGAGTCAGTATCTAAAGGCCGTTCAGTACCCTTTGTAAGACTGCAAATAAGTAGCTATTATCGACAAAATGAGGAATTACTTTAAAGTCATTGAACGCCGAACACATAGACATAATCTCTTATTGTTGAAGATACATCAGCCGAGCCTGCACGCCATAAGAATGCATCAAGTTAAAATGACTTTGTCAGACCCTAATGCGAGTAGTGAGGCTTAGCGAGGCACATACAATGGCTTAGCGTGAAGCCTCAAGCGACAAGATTGAGCGACAGGATTGACGCTAAATACCTTAATTACCATAATATTCGAAGTTTCAACAATTATGAGATTCCATATTAGGAGACTCCTCTGCAGATGAAACTAAAGACTATTGCTAATTTGGCTCATTCATGTGTCAGTAAAAGCCAGGGATGCAATGCATATGCTACACTCGTAAATACTGGGGCGCCTGCTTTTGAACCTGCACATCAGCCAGTATCTGAAGCTTTACAGGTTGTAATTTCTACTGGATTTCATTCGCTTGATCTTCATCTAATTTCAGCTGTGTAGATACTTTCCTATTCACAAGTATGCACCGAGTAGAAATCCATATGCATAAGTAGAAATCCATATGCACTGAGTAGTATTCAATATGCACTAAGTAGTATTCAATTATGCACCGAGTTTGGCCAGCCTCAGAGCTCCATGACTACGTACCTCCTTATCCATTAACTCCCGTATCCTGTGGCCTCCAGCAATTGCAATACCCAACACAGACTCCAACTTGTCCATGGGCATTTTGTCCTCCAATAACAACATGGCCAATTTCTCAGACTTCCCCACAACACCAATAGTCAAGCAACTCATGTCGTTTTCTTCTAGCGTGTTGAGATCCAACAACGGCGTTCGGTCGTGAATTCCAACGTTTATGGCAGAAACATAGTCGTACATAGCGATACCTGCATCGATGAGAGCTAGTGTGATGGCATTGGTAATTGCAGACAACAAACCACCATCTTGAGCCAACACTTGCACATTGATTTCAATGAGGGTCTTGGGGTATAAGTGGGACATGATGCTTTGCTCGAATGTTCGTTCCAATGTTGTTTTTAACTCTATTATTCGCTTCTCTTTGCTGTTCTTCTTTTTCCTGATGACTGTAGAAAAGCTGGCAATCTTCAAGTTGATGTCAAGAGCCGCTTGATTTGCAAGGACTTGTGACCTTTGCGATGGCTCCATTGGGCCTTGAACCATGCACATGACTTTGGTATTTCCTTGCTCCACATATGAAGAACCATCCGAGGAGTTGGGGTGGGTATTGATTTTGCAGTCAAATCGGCGTAATTCATTCCATCTTCTACCGTCAGCCCGCAAGCCCTCGGGGGAGTACAATTCCATGCGAGACATTTTGCTGGTCTGTGCTGATGATTCGTGATAGTGAGTATGGTTTTCTAACTCATCACCGCACTCCACCAAGAACGTGAGCAAGGTCACGTGTACTTCAGATACCTTATAACTTTCGATATGGGCAGCACCAAAGAAAAACTTGATAAAAATATACGGATATAATCTACAGGTGACGTTTTGATATTTCTATTAATGTGCCATTAGTCAGACACTTCAACTGAGTGTCGCTAAGCCAACTCAATGAATCTTTTGATGATCCAGCAATTCGAGAGAAAAAAGACGATCGACGAGTATAGAAGACCATGGTCGAATGTACTGATACCAAGAAACTCCAAATTGTAAGCAAAGTACAACCAGCTTGCCTGGGATACTATCCACAAACCAGCCATCAATAAAGCAGATCTTGGCGTGCTGGATATGCGCGAGGTCAAAATATAGTGAGGCAAGAACGTGAGAAACCAGATAAAATATTGTGAGGTCATGACTTTGTTGAAGGTGACAAAAGCTATTGTCTGGATGAAGATGCTCGAGATGAAGTTGGCCTGTGCTAGGGACAATGGAATAAGAACGGCACTTAAGAGCAACTGTGGAACAAAGGCAAACTTCTCTATGTTCACGGAAGCCCAGAAGCCTCCATTGTTCAACAAGTGCTCTTGGGCAGACTTGTAGTAAAGAGCAATGTTATAGACAGAGAAGTTGTGCCTGTGGTCCAATCTGGTCAAATGGTATAAGTAGGAATGGTATAAAAACTCATAGCCGTATACATGGTACATTGTCAAATTCCAAAAGGCGAGAGAAGCAAGAGTCGCCACCAAGTATTTCAAATTGAGGCTGTTGATGAGATTGACAATCTTGATATTCAGGTATGGAGCCTTCCGGGGCGCCAAATAGTACATCACAGAGGGTATGTAAATCACGGGATAAAGCTTGAAGTGAATAGCCAAACCAAGCCACAATGCGGATTCGATGTATCGTTCTGTGAGAAGCAAGTCCACACTGAGCATAATGATAAATGAAAGTACACTCTCAGATGATCCCCGGGTACTTATAGTGATAACCATAGGATTGAGGAGCCAAATTGCAGAGAGAATGATGATCTTCCTTTGTGATTGGGTGGAGCTGAAGCGAGTCAAGTTTCTAGCTATCAACACACCAGTCAAGAGATCGCATAGCATGAAGAGAATTTTGCCAAAATGCACGAAAAGCCCTCCAAAGGCATTGGGCAAGACCATCCATGATAGAAGCGGGGTGTACCTGTACGTCTCCCTCCTATAAGGCGACGAGCCATCGTACACGTACTGGGCCGCGTCGGAGAACACCAAGTAGTCGATATCGGTATACTTCACGGGCATGTAAGCATCCTGGTAAAGTCCGAAAAGAAAAAATCCCACTCGTAGCACAATTGCAGCAATGTAAACATGTGTGTGGGTGATTTGTCTTGGAAGCGACATGGCAGTATGTTATAAGCAGTTGGAAGTAGTCGCGGTCAGCATTTGACCAGCTGTGTGGGCCCCACACCAACGATGACGCAGCAAGACTGTATCAGAGCGAAAATTGCATGGCAAAGTTCTACAATTTATCTTCTATTTCTTTTGGCCCTACTACATGTGCTCTTTATTGACTTCGTCAGAAAAGTGAATGTGGAGATAAGTTGAGGTCACGTGCCGGAGTGTCGTGCAGAGGATGCTTCTCGACCAATGCTTTCATGCTACCACATTCAATGTCTGACCCTCAAGAAGCCGTTTACTTGGAATTTTCGTCCTTTGATTGGGACAACTTCACTGAATTCCAGCAGGGTATTGAAGAAATTTTGCAAAATCACCTACAAACTCTCAAGGAAAATGACGCTACAGTGACTGCCATACCCCCAGGAGAGAAGCAGCAGCTCATTGACCAGGCCAAGTCTTTCTTCTATTGCACAAAGACAGGGAACATACTCAACCTAGATGATTATTATGCATGGAAAAGAAACAATGGTGGAAAGATCACTCTTCTCGAGGATTCCGGGCCTGTCTCTGCGGATTCTGAAGCAGTCCCTGCAGATTCCGAAACAGTCTCTTCAGACTCGGTTCGGCAAGTGGGTAATGTGGATCAGCAACAGCAGGCGCAAGATGCTCCTTACTCATCCAATTACCAAGAACTCGTGAACTTGATAGTATCGGGAAAACCTGTTCCGGGAATTAAGGAAATCCCCGATACAGTGTTGAGCGACCAGAAATCCGAGTCGCATGAGCAGATACGTGTGAAGCCATGGGAGAAGTCTTCCTCAACAGCTATGGATATTAACGATTTGACAAATTAAGTTTGTTTATAAAATCTACAAGAGCAACTGGAATGCCTTGTTGAAATGACGATGAAATGGTATTGCTTGGAACTTCAGCTTACTCTGTTCTAATTACAAGTAGTTTTCTCTATGGCTGGTGTAATACCCTCATTGTAGCCTCAAATGCAGCCAAAGCAGCTGCGTTAGCAGGAAAAGAACGCAAAATAGAAGGTCCAAATCCCCGCGTAAAGCCTGACAACCCCCCACGCTCTCTATAAATATATCTCACCGCATCCATGTACCGAGGGAACCGCTTTTCCGATTTCACAGGACTGTCAGTCATGATCACTTGCTTTACAACATCAGCCGGGTATGCAAATATCCAGAATACTGTAGCTGATAGTCCTCCAGCCCAAAAGTTGATGGATGGTTTGGACAAGGCCGTATTATCAGTAAACCAGTTGGTGAAAATCTCATAACTTCCCCACCAAAAAATAAAGTTGGTACGGAAGATCATGGTTGGGAAGAGCCCAGTGTAGATTGCCGTGGGAGACATTTTCCACAATTTCTTGACCACGTCAATAGGGCCACTATAAAGCTTTGTCTTTCCGTCGTACTGCACCTGAAGTCTGGCTTTTACCTGCTCAATGGGAGCCGCCACAAATGAGACGGTCCAGCCACTGCCCAAACCAGCAATCACGTGGCCCAGCAAAGGAAGTTTCTTTTCATCTTTGTAGAGATTGTCCTTGACGAGTCTCCGGTATAGGTGTAATGATCCGAGCATCACGGAATCCATGAGCACCCAACCTACGAGCGGCGGCGTAAAGCCCTTGTAGAAGCCTCGAACACCTTCGGCTTTAAACGTCTGCCACACGCAATCCATGGGTCCTTTGAATCTTCCCTCCGAAGTTTGAAGACGCACTTTCACTGTGTCAAAGGGGTGGCCCACTGCGTTCTTGGTGACTCCAGAGAACATCCCGGCAACGAACCCAAGGTATCCTGGCGGCGGCGTAGATTGTTCCGTCATAATTGAGTATTGAAACGACTAGATATGATAAGGCGATAACTGAAAAAATAGTCACTTAATATGGAGACTAGCTTAGTATGATAACCTTTGTATGATGTGAGGACCTTAGTGTAATAAGTAATACCTTGATATGATGTAAAGTTCTAGAGAGACAAGATCGTTTCTGAGGAAATGAAAGTCTCTAAAGAGAGATAAATCCAAATTTAGGTTATTTTGCTAGTGCTGCGCAGATGTAGACATCTCCAGGAAGTATTCTGGGGTTAGTCATGGCGCGGCCCGCTTGAAAAATTCTGGCCGGTACCGGTAAGCCAACCGGCCCAATCTCACGTGCATTACCAGTAGTAGTAGATTGGACTGATTCACTCAGATGGCAAAAAAATTCAGTGATAGCTGAGATTGAGTATGGGAATAAGAAAAATACTGGATTTATCCCAGCCCTTGCTGGAAAGCAATATTTTTTGAACTGAACATCAGATCACGTGACACTAGACAGCTTTGCCGGATATGGTAAATCATTCAAGATAATGACTGGGTAATTGGATGATGAATAATTTAAAAGAGATTAAATGAACGAGATGGTGTGAATGATAACGAATAAAGGGTGTTTGCCAACAATTTACCAATTTCTTTACCAATTTTTACCAATTTCCACTTTCCGTTTGGTACTAAGCTTTGGTGTCCCTACTGCTAACTATAGTTAGCATTGATACACCGCACAAAACAAACAATTTCAAGAATAGAGAAAAGAATCGAAAACTTATATGACTATCGGATTTTCATCGGTGGCTACATTTCTTTGTTCTCACCCACTATTATTTTGCCTCAGTTGGCTGAAGCCTAAAAGAAGTTTTCTGCAGGATCACACCTCACTATCCGAACTACGCTAGGGTACCTCGCCTTCTCTTCGTTGCACGACCATGAGCCAATCACCCATCAAAAAGGAAGCGCCCGCAGTCAAAACCGAACCGAGATCAGGTCTCGTGAAGGAAGAGAAGCTGCCTGCCGCAACCCCTGAGTGGAACGTCATCTCGTTGAAAGCTTGCACCCAACAGGAATTACAGGATACCAGGCATCATATCTTAAAGTTCCACACGAAGCAGGATGTAGACATCATGAAAAACTTTAATCGGCCAGTGAGAATGCACAGAAAAGATCCCCAGAACATTCAGTTCCAGCGGTCCAGACAGGAGATGGACCGGCGTCGGCAGGAAAACCAAACCATCAAGTCCGAAGATGGACAGAATGGTAGTTCTTTAACAGGCGGGAACGGAGAGAATGAGGATGGCGAACCAGAAATGGCTGACATGTCTCAAGTGGCCCCTGACGGTGGTGCCAGGAGACATAGAAAGAACCTTTTCAAGAGGAAGACAAAGCAGGTGCATGTGATGGACGAGAAAAAACGGCAGCTTCGATACGAGGAGTACTATCCATGGGTGATTGAGGACTATACTGGTGACAATGTTTTTGTTGGAAGTTACGAGGCTGGCTCTACCGAATCGACGCAGGTGCTCTTTGTCTTCGATAAGAACTGCTTTAGAATGGTGCCCGCAGAAAAGGTTTACAAGTTCACGCCCAGAAATAAGTATGCCACTTTAACTCTAGAAGAGGCTGAGGCACGTATGGAGAAGAACTCTTCGGCGCCAAGATGGCTCATGAAGCACATGGATGATGCAGGATCAGAAAATGGAGACATGAGGTTTAGGCGCTCTAACGGTGGGGCCGCTTCCCGACCACTCGCACCGTCCAGTGCTTCCACCCGAATGCGTACTGTTCAAGGAGGCACAAATGATCGAGACTCTGACCATGATGACTTGGATTTCGATGAGGAGTTTGCTGACGATGAGGAAGCTCCCATCATGGATGGTGACGAAGAGGAAAATAAATTACTGGAGAAAAAAATCAAGAAGGACATGCTTAAAGCTGCAAATTTTGAAGGACAACTGGATGAAGGTGCAGCCACGGATGACGAGTTGAACGACTTGTTTGAAGTTGAAAAGTCAAGGAAGGTTGATAAAGAAGGTAAGAAGTTGAAAAAAGTCTTGAACCGAACGGAAGGTGGCGTGTACGAGAGTGATGACGAAGTTATCAATCCATATGTCTCTCAGTCTGATCTAGAAAGTGAAGATGAGTCAGAAAATGAAGTGACTGTGAAAGCTGAGCCTGTGGATGGCGTTGACTCTGGATTGCAAGAGCCAAGGCCTAGAACGATCTTCATTTCTCGTTCCACAAATGGAACTATTGTCATCACTGCTCCCAGTCAATTCTTGAGAGACTTCCCTCCTGGAGAATGGAACCCACATTCCAAGAAAAGGACTTCAACTGTGGAGCCCATGTCACCTGTCAAGAAGGTTAAGCGAGAAGAATCTACATCGGTCCTGCCACCCCCAGCGGAGGAGGTTGCAGTGGATATCAATGATGCTGGACCCAACGGGGAGTTCGTGACTACTGCAGAAGTTTTGGGCATTGTTCGGAACAACCCACTTACTACAAAAGAGTTATTGCTCAAGTTAAAGAGCAGAATCAGCACACACAAGGACAACAAGCTCAGAATCATTAGGATTGTGAAGCTGAATCTCAAATTGGTGGATGGAAAGTTGCAATTGAAGGACTAGGAAAAATAGGCTTATTGCGACAACATACTGGAAACACATATGGTCTTAAATATATTCATTAGGAGAATAAATTACAAAATCTCTACGATCTTATCGTCGTCCTCATCTTCTTCCTCATTCAATTCTTCCTCTTCACCAGGCTTGGCCTCATCTCTCATCAATAACTGCACAACTCTGTCGCAAAGCGAGGCGACCTCTTCCGAGGAGGTGACCTTGTGGAGCTCACGAATCAAGGCATACACGGACTTCTCTCTCAAGTACTCTCTCATTTCTCTAGTAGTATTCAATAACAAAATGGACTCCAAGTGTGTTGACAAGATGGAGTCGATGGGCTCCCGGGTCTTATCTGCAGACAACAACTGCAACTCTTCGGGCAAGTTGAACATGTCGTCGTCGTCAATTTCTTCTGGACCAGCAATAGGCAAGAGTAAATATGGCAACAAATTAATATTCTCGTCATTGACCAACTTGGAGTGAGATTCGGTGTCAAACAAAGAGTTCTTAATGGTGGAGGCTACACCCTCACGTCTGATTTTCGAGTCATATTTCTCGGTGAATACCAATAGCTTGGAAATTGGAACCACTCCGTCGTACTTTTGCTCAGTGATGAAATAGTCCCTTCCAAGCTTGAAACGGGAGATGTCAGCGAAGAAGTACGCCAAGTAGTCATAGGTGGCATACTTGTTGAGGGACCTGTCGAAGCCCTTGACAAAGCAATCCATGAGACAGTCCATAGCGTTGGAGGACTTGAATACTTTAGCCACTTCTTCGGAATGCGATAACTGAATTCCAAAGACTTTGGTGATGGAGTCATTTTTAGCTAGGTTGGCCACCAAGATGCACATCAAGTCTGCATTGGTATTGGTGGGTTGGATGATGGCATTTGTCAATACCTTTAAGAAGGCTTCGTCGTCGACCATCAAGCGTCTCATTTCGGTGTCATCACAGAGATTTGCCATTATCGTCACAGCTTGACTAACAGTAGTTCTGTTGTCATTTTGGGCCAATTTCTTCAAGTCCTTGATGGCTTCGTAGTTGTTGTAGGCGAAGACTTTTTGCTGCGGGCCTTGGGAGTACCCAACAAGGTTGTCTAGGGCGATTTGCATGACTGCGGGTTGCGGCGAGTGCAAAAACTCCACCAACTCTTCTAATTCCGTAGGCATCTCTGTTTGTATTGATGGTGTGGAGCGGAGAGACTGGTTTGGTAGTGAGTGATGAGCATCTGGTGCACTGGGCTTCGAGCATGCACACTGGTGCGTCATGGTTCTGACAATGCTATATCTACACCACAGTGAACATACGCTTGCAGGGAATTAATATTTGATTGGTATTTTGATTCTATGGCAATTTTCTTGTATGTCTTTCTATTTCTTCCATTGCGACTAATACTCTGGCACAGGATCACTGAAGCCATCCACCATCTGCAAGTAGTAGTAGTAGAAAGCAATGATGTGCAAGTGACTCTCAAATAAGAGTGATTCATCAACAGAATGAATGTTGGACGCTTTTCCTGGAATCGTGGGGCTGAACCTATAAATGTTTCTGGTTAAATCCCAATAGAACCGCGTGTCGGTGTTGCCCGTGCTGATGTATGGCGAAACAATAAATGTTTCATTGTGTCCCAACAAGTCTTCATACAAGTATCTCACAGAGCCTCCGAAATTATTCCAGATTTCGTCGTCGGTAGGTGTCACGGGTGCTGGTTCCAATTCTTCAATGGACAGGTAGTTGAAATATCCCCTTTGGGTTTCTTCCAAGATAACCTTTCCATCTGCATAGAGACCCAAGTCGAATTCTTTGGCAAAAGACTTAACTTGTCTTAAAATCTTATTTCTTGTCTCGTCCACCGATTCCTCAACCGCAATTCTATGGTTGATAAGCACAGACGCATGCTCTGGAAGGGCATTAGACTTCACTCCTCCCAGGATGATATCCACGGCTTGTGAAGTGGTGACCAAAAATTTATCTTCAATGTTTCTTGACAAGTGCTCCAAAACGGCATCATTGGCCTCTTTATTCAAATGGGCCTGAAGAATATTCTTTCTCAACTTGGGGTCGATAGATTTAGAGTGTTCGGCTGCACACTGTAACTGCTTTAAAACCGGGTTTGCTTTTGTGACGACACTTTTATATTCTTCATCCTCAATCTGGCTGATAATCCTTGCTAGCAATCCAATAGAAGTGTGTTTAGGTGGAACCGAAGAATGTCCACCAGGAGTAAATATTTCAAGGAAAGAGTTCAAGTGGCCCTTTTCTCCGGTAGCCGGAATGATGTATTTGTCACCTTCAAACTCTACAAAACCTTCGGTTCCTTCGTCAATGAGTTGGTAGAAAGAGTCGGGCCCATACTTCGCAGTCAAATGCTTAGATATGGCTTCTGCGCCGGTACCCTTCGATTCTTCATCATAACCGAAGCCTAAAACAATAGTCCGTTTTGGCTTGAACGTGTTTTCCGAAAGAAGGAGCTCGATTGTCTCCAAAAGCCCCACCAAGAGATTTTTGCAGTCCGAAGCTCCTCTCCCATAAAGGTACCCATCTTTGTAGCCAGCATCAAAAGGAGGAAAAGTCCATTGAGGCAAAGTTTCGTGCTGTATAGGAACAACATCTTGGTGTGCGGTCAAAAGAATTGGCTTTTTTGCAGCTTCCAGACCCTCCCAAGTATACACCAAACCGAATTTGTTGATCTTTTCAACTTTAAGATGCTCATGAACCAACGGGAAGCTTTTGAGAAGGTATTCATGAAACTCTTCAAATGGCTGCCATCTCTGATCGAGTTCGTAAAGGTCTTTTAAAGATTCGGCGCTGTTTGGATTCACCATATCATCGAATATTTGCGTGGGAACTCTTATGGCGTCGCTCAACTTCTTCAAGGATTCCTTGGCGAACTTCTCATCGTGGAGGATATATTCAAGGGTTTCAGGCTTGTATAAATATTTTACAGGGTCAATCTTCTCCACCAAAGGGCAGAGGGAGTCGCCATCTGCTGCTTGATAAAGCCTGCATCCTTGTGGCATGATAAGCCCGGAGTAGACATATAAACACACAGAAGCGAGAATAAGAGCCAAATATGGAAGTTTTCTGCCATTAGCCCTTAACTCCGTGGAGTTGTGAATCGGAAGAGTTTTCTCCATTTTGTGTTTTACACCTAGATTGAATGTGAATTTGTGGGTGGAATTTCAGGCGGAATGTGGAGAACGCGGAAATCTCGGAATGCAGCAACTTTATGTCAGATAAGATCAATATAGTACGTTAATGCGAAAGCATCAAAGCTTTATTGTCTACAACATAATGTCCAACGTGCAATGTATCAGCATGACTACTAAACTGAGAACTATTCTAAACCCAGAGCATTATTTAACTGAGATAAATAGAAATTGGGCTCGCAATTGTATATATATTAGCATCCATATAGACGCTTCTACTTAGAGGTGGTTGTTCTAGACCACTCAAATTTTCTGGGCCATTGCAAACCATTCGAATTGGTCAGCAAGAGTCTTTTCCATGGCAAATTTGACGTTCGGATCCTTGATATCACCTCTGCAAGCAAAGCCGTGAGTGGTTCCACTAAACAACGTAATGGTGTACTTGGCCTTGATCTCGGCCAACTTAGCTTCAGTAGCATGTCTCAATTCGGTGGTAAAGATTTGGTCTACTTCGGCTCCGGAAATCATGAATGGCTTAGTGATCTTGGCCACTTCGTCAATTTCAACGAGCGAAGGGTGGGCCACTGCACCAGCATCTCCGTACTTGTTCTCTGCAAGTTGCTGGATGGTGTATTTGGCACCGAAACAGTAACCCACCAAGCCAATAAAGCCGTCAGATCCAATCTCCTGACGCAATGCCTTCAAGAAGTTGTCTACCAATGGGAAGGTGATTTCTTCGGTGTGGTTGACAAACCATGCTTGCAAGTCACCACCGGTGCCTGGCATGGGGTCGTTGTTCAAAATGTCTGGAATGTACACTCTGTAACCAGCCTTGGCGAATTGATCTCCGAGCAACAATGTGTTGTTGTACTTGTAGCCGTAGATATCAGTCAAGATAACCACGGTTTTGTTACTGTTCTCGCCGGTGACGTAGGTGTCCAACCCAAACACGGATTCGAACTTACCCACTGGATTTCCTTCATGGAAATTGGTTTCCACGCAGCATTGACCTAAAGTTTTAGAGCTCATTGATGATTGTTGTAGATAATGAGAAAGCGCCTCGGAGGGGGCCAATTTATATTGGATGGTCATGTGATAAGGCAGCTGCGATTCTAGCGCCGAAAATGTTGGCCTTAATTCCGAGCTTCAAGCTCCGAGCTGAAAATGCCTAGCTCCGCACCAAAAATGCCTAGCTCCACACCAGAAATGCCTAGCTCCACACCAAAAATACCAAGCTTCATTACAAGCTAGTATCGATTGTGACCTGCTTACTTATATAGTACATCAAAATATCTAATCTATAGTTTTTCCTCATTTAAAAACAGCTGAGTTTCAAATCCAGGGTGCTGGCCTATAGCCAAATGATTGTGAGGGGGTGATGCTTAATCTGCGTAACCTAGATATTCGCACTCAACATGTCTGCTTTCACCAAAGCATGAATCTGAATGTTAGTATGTGATGAATATAATGGAAATCAAAGTAACGTACGTCTTGTATCGATGCATGAATGAGCTGTCTCACTTCGAGAGCAACCCAGACCTTGATCATATTGAGGGAATCTTCGTCTCTTAAGAGCTGCCTACCCTCTTTCAGAGCTCCCAATTTTCTTAATACTGGTAAAGAGCTGTTGTGTTAGTATGGTAATTAGACGAACATGAACTGAAAATTCATTCAAGAGCGCTGAGTTTCCTCATAGTATGTTCAAAAAAACACTGGAATGGTATTTTCAGTGGGAAATCCTAAAGTTATTGCGTATACGAACCTTGCAAAAAGATCCAAGTTTGGATCGAGCTGTCTTCCGATTCCCTCCAATAGTAGAATGGCGACAATAACGGTGATAAAGTCACCCTCCATTCTCACATGATGGGATCTTACCATGGATAGGACCTGGTCTAGCAAATCGCCAATGCTAATATTCCCGAGTGTAAACGTTCTCTCCTTCATTCTGTCCACCAACTTCTCAACCTTGAGAGCAAATATTTCCTTGTTATTCACTGTATCTGGTGTACGCGATCTTTCCACCATCAACTCTCCGGCTTTGTAGCCATCAAACTCGGATAGAGCTTTAAACAAGTCAATAAAATTAACTCTGTCTTCATGGTTCAACTCTGTGATAAGTCCAACATCCAAAAAACAAATCTCTGCATGATAGCCACTCTCATACAAGGACTCCAAACGCTCGCACCATGCCTTGGAGTCATCGCCCAAGGCCAACAATTCCTCGGTTATTCTATCCGTTTCAGCCTCATTGCTAGACTTGATTATCTTGTATTCCTTTTCGTGTTTGTAATGAGCGTTTTTGTAGAACCTAACAAGCATGTTTCCAGGGTGGAGGTCCGCATGCACAAAATTATCCAAGATCAACATTTGAAGAAAAGAGTCCAAGCCTTTATCACTTACCTCTTTTGAGAGGTTTTTGCCGAAATTTTCATTCAACGAAAGCATTTTAGACATCGGAATAGCCTTGATGTATTCTTCCACTAAAACATCACGCGTGGAGAAGTTCAAGAATGGTTTGGGAAAGTGAATGTCAAGCCGGTCTTTAAAGTTGTGGCGGAATTTAGCGAGATTCATGGCTTCAATTCTGAGGTCTAGTTGCAATCTCATCAAGATGCTGAATTGCTCGACTTCATCAGGCAACGACAACCATTCCATTGTAGGGATGACATTGATAAGGTTGGCAAAGAATTTCATGATTCGTAAATCTCTATTGATCTTCACCTCCACTCTTGGATGCAAAACCTTCAAGGCAACTTGTTGGCCGGAAGAAATGTGACTTCCCCGCGGTTCTGTAACGACCACATTGTTCCAGAATTTGCCCGCTTTGCTGCCAGATTTGTCCAAAGAAAGCTTCACCTCGTCATCACCCTCCTGTTTTGCTTTGGAGATAGCTTTTTCGGATAGTCTAGCGAGATACACTTGAGCAATGGCTCCAACACCCACAGGCTTTTCGTTAAACTCATCAAAGATATCTTCAAAAGGCATATCAAAACTCTTGCTCAAGATTTTCTTTGTCTGGTGCAAAGAGTGGGCTTTTGCATTTGAGTGCAACTCAGACAATTCAGCGCACAACTGCTTGGGGAAAATGTCTGTTCTGGAAGCCGCCCATTGACCCAATTTTATGAATGTAGGCCCAGCACTTTCTGTTGTCCACCTCAAGTACTTGTACCACAAATTAGCACCCTTTTTGGTTTTCGTTTCCTTGTCTGTGGAGCCGAGCCAGCAGATGGGCACCAGGATCAACAATGGCAAGAAGAGAAGACTCAATTCTATAAACCGCAAAACAGTGTGGCTTGGGTCAATGATGTAGTCTGAAATAAGAAACTTAAGCCTGTAAAACACACGCATTGGCCATGCGCCCGAGTGCAACTTCTGTCGCCTATACTCATTGAATAAATGGAGCTCCTCGTCCTGAGAAGCCTTGTATAGACCATTTTCAAATGTATCTGCATTATCTGAGGGATTGAGTTTGTGTATGGTTGTGTCAACACTGTAGACATCGTTGGAGTAAGGCTTGTGGATAGCAAAGACGGAGAACACTCCCAAGGTGATACCCATAACTCTGGATTTTTGAGACTTGCCGTCTTGGTTGCCCCATTTGCTTGAAGTAAAACTGTTTGCATGTGTGTAGCCACTGTATTGTCTGATGTTGGATCGTCTGATGTTAGCTCTGTGGCTTTCCGACTTCCGGAGACTCTCGATAGGGGACATGTGGGAGAGACCATAGCTTCTTGAAGCTAATTTCATATCAGAAAATTGAACTAGCATAGACCGCTGAAGAGGCCCAGCTGATGATTTGAAATTAAATACTAATTTGTTCCTAAACATGACGGGAATGCTTTCAAGTTGCTGTCCAACCTAATGATTTGAAGGAAAGTGGCTTTTTATCAGCACGGATGGAACGAATGTTGTTATGGAAAAGAAAGGACAACGTTTACAATTCTCATAAATATGCTTAGCTAGGAGTACTCAATCAGAAGTGAATTTGGATGGGTGCTGTCAGGCGGCAATTAACTACTTGCTCTATTTAGTAGAGCAAGAATCGCGATTAGCAGGTGCACCGTGTGCAGGCAGCTACTGCAACCGAGGTTATACCAAGACAAATCACCATGTACACTCCAAGTGTCTATCATTCAAATATAATTAATTAATTTTCTAGACAATGATATACCACTGGTAATTGAACTTTGGGTGTTTCTGACTCTGGGTCAGAGCCCACACGTACAGATATATAGTGTTGAAGTAGGCTACACCTTCTCAGCTTGCTAGGGTCTCTGACGACTCGCGCAAATGGTTCCGAAGAAGAGAGCCCCAGAAGTACAAGGTACAAGTGCCCTTCGGGTTTTTCAAACCGAATCTTCTTCCCACGATTGTCCCATGTGCATTGAACAGATCGTGGTAGACTGGGATCTTGGCCCACTGCAACTCGTTTAAATTCTTGACAATCTCTTGCGCTTTCTCAGAAAGCGGAAGAATTGCTTTGGACCGAAATAATGGGTAGTCTGCTTTAGTCTTTTCGAGATCACTTAATATGTCCTTGCAGACTATATCGTTTTTCTCGAAGTTGATTTCATTTTTGGGTTTCTTAAAAAACTTGGTTAAGATTTTGCGGCTTGTGAGCTCAAGAGAAGCTGTGGTATTTTTTATCAGTGTTGATTCAAGCTCTGTGGGTGTTTGAGCCCCAGAGTCTGTTGGCAGATTTTCACTTGAACGCTGCACTTTGTCCTCGAAAACAGTTTCTGGCCGATTCCAGAAGTTGTGTTCTGCTTGCAACATATTTTCAAGTGTCGATTCAGTCATGTTTGATGTATCGCCCTTGAAAAAATCACTGAGTGACTCTTTCCAGCGGTCGCAACGTCTAGAAAATCCGACTTTTGCATTAGTAGAGTCGACCTCTCCGCCATAATACACGGCATCCCTGACCTTCCCCCAGTGAGACTCCAAGTCGGGACTTTTTATTACACGCACCTTGATGACACTGTATAAAGAGACCGTCATAGATAGGCAGATCACCAAAGGAAGGTAGCATGGTAAAAAGAAGACCATGGCAACTGCAAGTATGCTATACCTCACCAACTTGTTTGTCATAATGAGAGAAGGATCCTCCTGGATGTTTCCTTCGAAATCCTCAGTAGGCTCCACTTCTCGAGAGGTAGCAAGATCCACAAATTTGGGCCATACTGTAGAGCCACCAATGCGTGCCGATGGAAGGTTTCGCATGTACTTGATGTGAACCGAATCTATTGAGTCAAACGGAGAGTATGCAGTGATGTAGCTTGTGTAGAAGGCCACACTCCTGTCATTCTTAATATTGGCCAATAGCAGCCGCTTCTCGAACAATGCTAGCCCTTTCATGAATTTGGTGTTTGGTCTCGACATCTCAACTAAAAGCGATTGCGAATCCTTGAGAAAGAACTGGGGACCTGTTTTCCCAAAGCCATGCTGGCCCAAAAAATTTAGCATCCTGTCGAAGAATGTTTTCCGAAAGAAATGGACACCCACATGAGGCGTAGCAAAAGAAGTATAGAAAACAGGATGCACTTGGTCAAAAAAACCCAATGCATAGAGGTCGCCAATCACGTGACGAGCAATCAAGCCACCCATAGAGTAGCCGATAACACTAATTTTGGTGACTTTTAAGCCTTCGGATTGCTTCAAAGTTTCAATTTCATAGAAAAGATCTGCAATAACGTTTTCTGCACACCGCCCAATGCCATCATAAGTTTTCCAGAACTGAAACGATGAAGGCCTTAAAAACACGATTTTCTCCTTCGACACAGTAGCCAATGACTTTTGTATCACTTCCTGGATGGTTAACATATGACCAGCATTGCCCCAAAGCCCATGTACAAGAAGAAACAAATGGGCCGCTTTGGGTTCTTCCTCCTGAACGGCACTGGAAGGTCTCTTTTCTGAATCGACGTCATTGATCTTCACAGACTCGCTACTTGAGTCATATGTTGGTTTAAGTGGATCAGCTAGAGTCTGCAGGGACATAAGACGGATAAAAGATACAATTTAAAAATGTAGCAAGTTTTGGTTGTACGAGCTAAGACGTGGCAAGAAAAGGGGTGGAAGGTGCGTCTATGGTGCTTTATCTGGCTCGGCTCTGTCTATAGCAGCATTGCTTATCAGCAGTGCACGTGATGCGCTGCTAAATAAATACCTCTTTACTTGGCTAGATTTTCAACTGTTGCGCATAATCACGCCTTGAAAAAATAGCTTCCACTGAAATCGACCACACCCTGCATTCTTTCTTACTTTCCCTCATACACTCTAACGTCTTCGCGTACTTGCACGACTATATGGCTCGTGTACTTTTGAAACACTTCTGAAACACACTGTGTGTAGCACATGGTGCATCCTGCAATAAATATCTCTAAAATTCGACTTAGTTACTTGTCACCGACGGCAGAGCCAATACAGAATAGGGGATTTGTGGACTTTTAAAAACACCTTGCCAATCTCAGTTCAACTGAATGAGGATGTGGTAGGACTATATATATGCAGTAGTGTCAGCTTTAATTGTACCTTACCGGTGTGTATGATATGGTGTACGGGTGTTAAGCAACGTTAAGAAGCGCTGCTCAACTCTTCTCCCACGCAAAATGGCTCTCTTTGGCAGCAACACCACCACAGCTAGTCCTGCAATCAACAGTCAGTCGCAAACGATCAAGACTGAATTAGAGCAACAAATTGCTCAAGAGCTAGCTGTTGCAAACGCAACTGAGCTTGTCAACAAAATCACTGAAAACTGTTTCGACAAGTGTATTGATCACCCACATGACTCCATCACTGGTCCGCAGAATGTCTGTATCAACCAGTGTTTAGAGAGATATATGAGATCCTGGAATGTGATCTCCAAGCACTATGTTGCTCGTATCCAAAAGGAGAAAGCAAACTGATGTATATAGCTAATCGATGTATATAGTATTTAGTCTTTTGTAGTGCTCAAGTATACGCCTCTGAAAATTTCTACTAATACTTTTCCAAACTCGAATCTAAAACACTCTGATAACCTAACACTGCAATACTATCCATTCTGATAATTCTAATCTCCGGCCCTGATTCCTTTATACTGTGAGTGATAGTCCGATGTACCTTACGCCGTACAAACATTTTTCAGCTGGAACTATGGTGGCTCATAAGTTCAGCCAAATATATATTGAATTGTCCCAGTCAGGTATATAGCCAGTTGTGAAAGGTTATTTGCAATTACTCTTTGGAGACTCTAGGTGGTGAAAGTTCCTGCACATATTGCTACCTAAGTGGCGAGCTCACTTCTCACTACACTCCACCACGACCACCACAATTTACTTCTCCATTGCCAGATAGACGAGAGACAACCCGAACACCCGGCACATTCCACACTCACTTTCTTATACAATGAGTACAGTTGCCTCAGACTACAGCGCCGAAGCGTCGTCGGTTCCTATTGAACACAGATTTAACCCTTACTCGGATAACGGAGGTACCGTTTTGGGTATTGCAGGAGAGGACTTCGCCGTCTTGGCCGGCGACACCCGTATCGTTTCCGGATACAGCATCAATTCCAGATATGAGCCCAAGATCTTTGACGTGGGTGACAATATCGTCATGACAGCCAATGGATTCTCTGCCGACGGAGCAGCATTGATAGACCGTTTCAAGACTGCTTTCAAGTGGTACAAATTCGACAACAACAACAAGAAACTCACTATCAGATCTGCAGCCAGATACATACAGCATCTCTTGTACGGAAAGAGGTTTTTTCCCTTCTACGTGAGCACGCTTATTGCCGGATTGGACGAAGAAGGAAAAGGTGCGGTGTACTCTTATGATCCCGTGGGATCGTACGAAAGGGAGCAGTGTAGAGCAGGTGGTGCAGCAGCCAGCTTAATAATGCCGTTCCTCGACAACCAGGTGAACTTCAAGAACCAGTACGAGCCAGGAACCGACGGCAAGACTAAAAAACCCTTAAGATACTTGAGTTTGGACGAAGTGTTACAGCTAGTCAGAGATGCCTTCACCTCAGCAACCGAGAGACATATACAGGTGGGTGATGGTTTGGAGATTTTCATTGTCACCAAAGAAGGGGTGAGAAAAGTCTACTACCCATTGAAGAGAGATTAGTTCTAAGAAATTCAAGTAGTGGCTCTATAAAGGGTAATAGTATCGTAAAATATACAAATCTTTTTCATGGACTATCCTTACTTAACTCACCGGGGGCGTGTCAGACTAGAGAATTCCCAATTATACGGGTAATTCAAAAGACTTACCCTTCATAACCTTGGTGTAATAAATGTAAAAGAAATCCGAGTAGATCACAGACTGCAAGATTCCAGCAACGACCGCTACGTAGTCAAACTTGCCCTCAGCAAAGTACCTGTAAAGCCAATTTGGGATGTACAAAAAGCGGTAGATACCCAAAGCAAAGATGTAGTGCGTGGTGATGTTTTCAGCAGAGCCATCCTTTTGCAACATGTACAATTGTGGAATGATAGCCAATGCCTCCAACCAGATGGAGAACGACCACGTCACTTCTCTGACGCTGTAAGCATGAGTGAATATCAATGACAAAACTGCAGAAGCAGCGCCCAAGTAGTACGCCGGAAAGGAGTCGGTGTCCATTCTGGTGGTTTTTGGATATTTCTTGACCATCAAATAAATTGTGTAAACAGATGTAGCAATGAAAAATATCTTCATGAAGGAGTTGTAAAGCGAGTAAAACTTATATACCAAATCCACATAACGAAGGGTGAACACAATTGCATATAGCACCTGTGTCTGCAATGACAAACCATCGGTGGATCTGTTTGTCTGTATAGCGTATAGCAATAACCCACAGCTGACCATGTGGGAAAGGTCACCAAGAAAACTGAAGATGTTCATTATGAAGAATTTCTAGTGATTGAATATTTGGAGCTGTGATATGTCGACCAGTGCTACCTTTTTCCGTAAAGTGGATGGTGTAGAAAGTGGTGAAGACAGGTGTTGATACTTGTTCATATACATGTCGTGCACACAGCGCGCGCGAAAGTGGAGGTTGAGGTGTACCCAATACGGAATAAAAGCCTCCGAATCCAAGGAAGTCCTTGGCCGTGATATTTCTAAAAAGTGATAAATTTATATTACTGACCAGGCATACATTTGTGAATTCGAAGACTAGAACACATATATAAGTCTGAAAAGTATTGCAAGGATTGCGGTATGTTCTAGTCAATCTCCAGTTCGATTTTGAAATTGTCACTGAGGTTATTGGTGGTGAAAAAGCATCTGTGTAGTCACTCACCCCAAAGATATGGCGGCCAAAAGATTTTCGAACTGGTCATTTAAGGCTGACTCATCACCGTAGTCTGAAAATCGGCTCTCAACGTAGTTAAATCCACCTTTCCACTGCTTGTGGCCCTCATACGTTTGACTCTCTGCAAATTCTTCCAATTCGTCGACGCTAGTAAACAGATGAAAATCACCACTTCCCTGTATCACACTAAGGATTTGCTCATGTTCTAACACGTTGTTGTTCATTTGGTTTGTTGAGAGTGTATTGTAGATGGTAAAGGTGTCACCATGGAAGTAGATTAAGGAGGGAATGTTGCTCACGTGGTACTTTGCCATGAGAGAGGAATCTTTTTCTTCAGTGAACTTGATGGCAAAAAGAATATGCGGGAATTCGGTAGCTAATTGCTGGTAGAAATGACCTGGGTAGTAGTGTGTTCGCCATTCGTACTGTAGCTCGTTCACAAAGACAAGCACAATTTTCTCGGCTTTGGCTTTAAGAGCATCGAGCTCTTGCGTGTTGTTCACCCTATGAATTTTCTGCTGGATTTGAGAGTAATCTGGTTTTAAGTGCGTGAGCTCCTCTATGAACGCTTCCACATTAGCCACAGTTCTCTGCTGCGTGAACGTTGAAACTTGTTTGTTTGTGTTGTCGTATAACTTCAAAGTAGGAAACGATGACACCTGAAATTGCTGTACAAGGTCCCTGCTCTTTCTGCCATCAACCTTTACGATTTGGAACGAAGAGTGCTTGTCATTATACAAATCCGCGAGGAATTCCATATCGGGATCAAATGCTAGGCAATACTGACAGTCATACGCATGAAAGTATATCAAGGACAATGGCTTATCAAGAATCTTCGCTGTGGAAGTAATTGTGGGAATCTTCAGCCAGCATATGCTGGCGTATAGTAAAACCGCTATAATGAGCATCGATGAAATAGATAAATGTACAGTGCGCGAAACATGCCATTGCCTTGCTGATCACGTGTAAGAATGGAAGAGAATGTCTTTCTTTACTATCCAGCATTTACTCTCAACAACAGCAAGTTTAAACATATCAGCTTGAAATACATGAAGTGTCATTTTTAATCGAAGGACTTTGGCCTTTAAAAATGAAAAAAAAAAATACAAATCTTAACACAATCATTGACTTGGTCGTGGGAGTTGACATGAAAAAAACGGTGCCAAATTCTCCAGATCGGGTAAATTCAGTCGAATCATACTCACCCGAGATATAGATCCAGTTCAGCGGTTATGATTCTCGCGTATATTGTCCGTAATTTATTTCGCGGAGGTGCGTATTCGGCGCATGGCTCGCTTCAACCTTCTACGCTGCAACATTAGCTACACCAGCAAAGCTAACAACGATGACCAACGACAAAACATTAAAAGACCCAAATCTTGCTTTGAAAGTGGAAACATACATATATTCTATTTGTAGTAGTAGGCAATATGAGATTTTAAACCCACAATATACAGGGTGTTGAATTTCAATTATGTTGCATCTTAGCAGGAATTTACGATCCTGTCACATTTGACGTCAGCCACAGAATACTAGCCTGGGGCTCATATCCGCTCTTTTTTTCCAGCCAGCTACAACGCTCGAGTGAAAGGTTAACTCGAAGTGCATGGATGACCAAATAAGCTGACCAGCCTTGAAAGTTGAAAAAGCGAGTCGCGCTGGATGCCGGAAGTGCTGGGCTCGCACTCCAAATCTGGCCTGTCACATGCTTGATTACGCTGCGCATGTCAATGCAGCTGGACATTTATTCGCACCGCGCCGAATACGGCAGCGAGGACCAGCACACCCACCAGAAATGGGTGCAAATTCAGCATTGCGATAGCTGGAAACAACATTATAAATATGAAGCAAATGGGCCTTGCTAAACGATATTATTTCGATATCGACCGATACTTTAATTCTGAACAATGAAATCCTTCACTGCTACATCGTTGCTCTTGGCTGCTGCCACTGTTGCCTCCGCCGTCTCCTCGGCCTCTGCCTTGTCTACCATCTCCCGCACAAGCATACACACAACTTGCCCCAACTCTTCCGCAAAGAAAGCGGCATACTACGGAAATTCTACTATTCCTTCCAGCACAGAAAGTGATATTATTCAATACGAGACTGAGCTCTATACCAAAGACTCCACGGTGACCTTGCTATCCACCAGCTGTTCTGCTAATCACTGTGAAGTGACCACTGTACTCGAGTCGCTCACTACTGTGGTTGCTACAGTTAACGGTGTTTTGACCACCTACGTGACCGGTGTTCGAATCACGCCAAACGCTACTCCTACTGCAAAACCAGCTAAAGTTGCTGCTGCTGCTGCCAAACCAGCTAAACTTATTGCTGAGAATTCATCTAAAGTTGCTACAAACGACAACTCTGCTTCTGATGTCAAGCCAACCACCACTTCCAGTCCAGTGGACCCAACTACCACTATTGGTGAGGACGTTACTGTTACTGCTCCAACAACTACTGTGATCACTATCACCAGCTGCTCTCATGACATTTGCAAGCACACTGCTGTTACTACAGGAGTCACTGTTGTCACTACTGAAGTTGATGGAGTCAAGACTGTTTATACCACTTACTGTCCATTGTCTGGTAAGTCTACTCCAACCACTGTGGCTCCAAAGAAGACTGATGTTGTTGTTGTTGAAACTCCAAAAGAGACTGTTGTTGAGACCAGCGAAGCTCCAAAGGAAACTGAGATTATCGAAACTCCTGTTCCTGTTGCTCCAGTCACCGTGACCAAGCCTACAACCACCACCATCACGACTATTTCTTGCAAGGAAGACAAGTGCCATGAGGTCCCAATTACTACAGGTGTCAGTGCATACACTGTCACTGTCAATGGTTTTGTTACTTCATACACCACATTCTGCCCATTGAGCTCTGAATCTATTCCTGCTCCAGTTCCTGACACCCCTGCTGTCCAGGAATCCAGTGCGGTGGTGACACCAATCTCCGAGTCTACGGTTAACGTTATCACAAACAATATCGTTACCCAATCCAAGACTGTTTCCCAGTCTGCTAGCCCTACGCCTTCTATTGCCAGCATTTTCGAAGGCGCTGCAAACCGTGCTGTGCCTGCTGTTCTTGCATTGCCAGCTTTATACTTGCTCCTTTGAGTGGGCCTGTAAACTGCTAATTCTGGACACTTAAATCATGTATATTAATAGAATAAATGGAATGTAATATAATCATTGAAGCTTGTACTTGAAAATTTAAAAAATAAAAAAAACAAAATTTCTTCAAACCACGAATTAGAAGGAAGTGATTTTTTTCATGAAAAAATTCAAATAGCTACTGTGTTGACGATCACAATCTCCATCTTGTCTGGTCTGGTGTACGGGTGTGTCTTGTGCGGTGCATACTTTAGAATTTTCGAGCTTTTCCACCACAACCACACCATGAATGCCTACGATGTGTTCATTGAACCCACCGTGGTGACCGATTGCTTATCCTGTCATTTCACATCTTCGGATTCAAAGTGTCTAGTTGTGGCTAAAGCAACCATCCTCGAAATATATGAGGTTATCAAGTTAAAGCATGAGGCGCCTGCTAAGGGTTTTAACTATAGGTTGAAACTCGTCACCTCATACAAACTCCAGGGTCAGGTCACCGACTTGAAGGCCATTCGGACAGTTGAAAACCCAGACTTGGACTATATTCTCGTGTCCACGAAAAGCGCAAAGATTTCTTGCATCAAATGGGACGCTTATAAGCACTCTATCGCCGTGGTGTCTTTGCATTACTATGAACATGCCTTGCAAAATTTGTCATACGAGAAGGTCTATGAGTCCGTCATGACTGTGGGAACATCATTGAAGCCTCTTGTCTGTTTGCGCCGAAATAATCTTCTTGTTTTTCTTCCCTTCACTAAACTCGATGATGAAGATGACGAAGATGAGGGTGACGATATGAAAGTCGAACAAGACGTGAAGGTGGAAGCCACAGATAAACTTAATGAAGGTGATAACGAAGAGTCCCAAACAAATGTCAATTTAGATCCACACAACACACATTTCAAACGAGAGCATTTGAATCTCTTCGAGCCCAGTTTTATCGTTGATGTTGCCACTCTTGATAGTTCCATTGGTGACATCGTTGACTTACAATTCCTACATGGCTATAGAGAGCCCACTGTGGCAATCTTGTCTCAAAAGACTGAGACTTGGGCAGGTTTGTTGCCTTGCAAAAAGGACAACATAATATTCACTGTGTGGTCGCTAGATGTGTCTTCGTCATCAGCCACCACAATTTTGAAAATCGAAGATTTACCCTACGATCTCGATCGAATTGTTCCTCTCCCAGCGCCAGTGAGCGGTTCCCTTTTACTCGGATGCAACGAGCTAATTCACGTGGATTCGGGTGGTATCAACAGAGGCGTCGCGCTCAATCTGTATGTTGAGGATATCACGGCCTCCACCAAATTATTTGCTGATCAAAGCGATAAGAAGCTAAAGTTAGAAGGCTGTTCCATTCTGGCCATACCAAATGATAATCGGGTGTTGATGGTGTTGAGAACGGGTGCCATGTACTTTATCACATTTACAATCGATGGTAAATCAGTGAAGAAAATCAGCGTTGATGAAATTGACGCTTCTTTACACCCAGGCATAGATATCGAGAACCCAGGTGATATCATACCGATTGACGATAACCTTCTCTTTTTCGCTGGTAAAAGCTGCAACTCAGTGTTGGCAGAACTCAAGTATGCACATGATGGAGATTTTTCACTTGAGGAATCATCCGTTTCAGACCAGAAAAAAATCGAAGATAATGATGATGACGATGACTTGTATGATGAGGAAGAAAAAGTGCAAGAGAAAACAACGCGTTCAGGTGCAATCTCCTTGGTGAAACAGGACGAACTAATAAACAATGGCCCGATTTCATCGTTTACTTTAGGTCAGTATTCGCCCGAGAAGTTTGTTGCCAACTTGGAAAATCCGTCCTATAACGAGGTTTCTATCTTTGCGGCAGGTGGCGTCGGGAGATCTGGACACTTCAATATATTGACTCCAACTGTGCAACCTCTAATCAAGTCATCGCTTCGGTTCTCTCAAATTAACCGCTTATGGATCATTAGTAATAAGTATCTTATTACCTCCGATGACCCAAACCTGAAGTCCGAGATATTTGACATCACCCTGTCTTATGCGAGGTTACCAGCAAAACACTTTGTTCATACAGAAAAAACAATTTCCATGCACGAAATGAAGGATGGACAATTCTTTCTCCAAATTACTCCCAAGCAGGTTATTTTGTTCAACAAAGTATTCAAAAAAGTGGTTACATTGAAAGAAGAGCTAGCTGAGTTTGGCGATGCCTACATCATCAACAGTGTGTTTAACGATGACATCTTGATGATTTTCTTTAGCACTGGTGAAGTCGTTGTCTACAACATCAACACATACAACAAGACATTTACAAAGATTGAGCTACCAAAGTTACTTTCGGACACAATCATTACTGCAGGATACATCACGAATTCCCGAATTTTGAATGTGGTGCTGAAAGATATCGGGGTGCTCATTAATAGAGGAACAAAGCGGAAGCGCGACTCTGATGTTGTTAAGTCTAATGCATCAACTTCCACCTCCATGAAAGAGCAGAAGCTGAAAGTTTTCGTCCTTGTTACAGGTGACAATAGAATTGTGGTTTTCAGTAGATTTCACAACGAGAAGTGTTTTCAGTTGAACTCAGCAAATAAATTTACTGATACTCTCTCGCTTGGCTTTTTCGACATTAATGGTGAAGATCCCGATCCATCTATCAAACAAGTTATATTGAACGACTTGGGTGATGACTACAGCAAAGATGAGTATCTCACGATCTTGACAATTGGAGGAGAGATCTACCTCTACAAAATGTTCTTTGATGGAGAGAACTATCAATTCATCAAACAACAATACCTGCCAATCACAGGTGCTCCCCAGAATGCATACCCACAAGGAACGTCTTTGGAAAGACGAATGATTTATTTCCCCAATGTGAGTGGCATGACCTGTATTATGGTTACGGGAGTGGTTCCATACTTCATAACTGCTTCAAGGCGCAGTCAAGTCAAAGTGTTCAAATTCTCCAAAATCCCCATTATTTCCTTTGTTCCCTACTCGGATGGAAAAATCAAAAATGGATTAATTTACCTCGATACAAAAAAGAATGCTCGTATTATTGAGCTTCCACAGAGTTTCTCCTACGAGAGCAACTGGCCTATGAGGAGAATACACGTTGGCGAGACAATCAAATCGATTGCATACCATGAAACATCACATACCTGTATTGTATCATCATTCAAAGAAATTGAATATGATTCACTCGACGAAGAAGGCAACTTGCTCGTCGGAACAAAAAAGGATAAAATGCAGAGTTCACTGTATAAAGGCCAAGCACAGTTGTTTTCGCCTAAAACTTGGACTGCTATTGATAGAATCGAATTGCAAGACAACGAGATTGGATTGCAAGTGAAGACAATGGTTCTTGATGTTGGAAGCTCCAATAAACGCTTCAAGAATCAGAAAGAATATGTTTTAATTGGTACAGGGCGATTTAGAGTCGAGGATTTGGCAAGTTATGGCTCGTTTAAACTTTTCGAAGTCATTGACATTATCCCAGAGCCTGGAAAACCTGAAACCAATCACAAGCTCAAAGAATTCACCAACGAGGAAACCAGGGGCGCAGTGACTACTGTCTGTGATGTGAGTGGTAGATTTTTAGTTGCTCAGGGACAAAAGATCATTGTGAGGGATATCAAAGATAATTCCGCCGTCCCCGTTGCATTTTTCGACTTGTCGGTGTATATCTCTGAGTCCAAGAGTTTCGGCAACTTAGTATTATTCGGAGACACACTCAAAAGTGTCACGCTAGTTGGGTTTGATGCAGAGCCATTCCGCATGATCTTTTTGGGTAAAGACCTCAATGGATTTGATGTATCGTGTGCAGATTTTCTCTTTAAAGATGAGGAAATTCACATCGTTGTTGCTGATGATGACAAGGTGATTCGAATTCTTCAGTACAACCCTGAAGACCCATTGTCCAATAATGGAAGCAGACTACTACTCAAGTCGTCGTTTTCCACCAACTACTCAGCCACGTGCATGAAATCTATACCCAAGAACGAACAATTTTCGCAATGGTCTGATCCAGCCGTTGCCCCTTTTCAAACAATTGCGTCAACCACGGAAGGTGCTATGTACGTTGTTTTCCCTGTCAATGAAGCAACGTACAGAAGAATGTACATCTTGCAACAACAACTATCCGAAAAAGAATTTCATCATTGTGGAATGAATCCGAAACTCAACAGGTTTGCAGGACTCGAAGAAAAAGGCAATGAGAAATCTCGCCCCGTGCTAGACTGTGAGCTTATTAGAAGATTCGCCAAATTGAACCAGGACAGAATGAACACCGTTGTGCAAAAGCTCTCAGTTAAAAATGGTACGGTAGATGCCTGGAAAGACTTGATTGAAATCGAGAATGTCTTAAACAATTTATAACTTAGTTTATCTACAGCATGCTTAAAATATGGTAGTCTGGTAATTCTAACTACTCTGACCAATGTAAGAAATGTGAGTTCTGCACAGAACGCGTCTTGGTTCTATCAGCGCGAGCCGAAGTTATAGATCTACTACTTAAGCACTACCGAGGCCATGAAAAGACGGGCGCCCAAAAAAACGGTCTCTTTTTCCGAGACTACTCGCAAGGCTAGTGATGAAAAGCAAATTGTGCAGCTTGTGTTCGCTCAGGAGAGCAAGTCAGCACTTTTAATTCCGTTCCACCTTCCGCTCACACTATATGGAATGTTTCACTATGGACTCACAGAAGACCCCTTTAGAACGATGGTGAAGGGCTTTTTCAATCTTTTGCTTGTTCAATTAGTCTATGGTGTTCTTGTTGCTAGGCATATCAGCGGCAAAAAGAGCAAAAAAGCAGCCTCGAAAGGCAGCGATAACGGCATTCTTCTTGTAGTGTCCTCTACGGTGGTGTCTCTTCTACTCATCAACGTGATATTTGTCATTTTCATACTTTTTGGAGCACCCATGTATGGATTTTTGAAGGAGACTTACTTGTTATCGTGTCATATCTCATTGATACTTCTTCAGCCGTTGCTTATCTTGTTCGAGCTCGATTTTGAAAGGTTTAAGTTGCTCTTCAAGTCTGAACGGATTTACCGCCGTATTTTCACGAATCAGACGCTAAGCGGGTGTTTCCTAACTATACTTGGTTGTTGGTTTGGTGTCATTCCTATTCCTTTAGACTGGGACAGGCCCTGGCAAACGTGGCCCATTACAATTTTAAGCGGTGGATACTATGGTGCGTTTGTGGGCTCTATCATTGGTCTCATAAACAAATAGTCCGGGCTTTTGTCTATACAGAATCATCTAACTTTATGGGCTCTTTCACGAAAAATTAGACAGCCTGTTATTGATCGAAAACTTAAATAAGCTATTCTGACAAACAATATATTTTTGAACCTGCACTTCAATTTTTACCCTCTCAAAATTAAGACATTTCAGGTACTTCCCATGTGCATGTTTCGCAACAATTCACAAAGTTGACGCTCATCGCCCAAAAGTTGCTTCATACTTTTGAATATTGATAATTTCAGTAAATTCTTGTAAAACCTTCCCATAGTTGTAAAAATACGGGCAAAAAGTCTCAACTCGAAATATTAATGCTAATATCACTCTACGGCGTATGAATATCTTAGCTGGTATGCTTACTATTTTCGCGCTTCACACGCGGCTAGCATCAACACTCATCACATCACCTGCTTTCGCAGAACTAGGGTTCTTTTTGATGGCTGGCTTTCCTCAAATACCCGAAATTAGGGGCGACACGGATGACGATGCTTCTATACATCTTTTCAGCCGCATAGGCCCTTCCAAGCCTTTGGCCAGACAGAAGTACGACCATCAGATCATGGATATCTTACACGGCGAGTCCAGTGATAATTCACAGGCCGACTTCGATGCCCAAACACTCAATTCCAGATTCGAGAAATTTGCAAAAAATTTAGATGATGACTCTGAATCCGATACTCATGTTGAAGAGGAGCGCTTCAAGAAGAAAGCGTTTGCGACGAAGCAGAAGCAAAGCACATCAAAGAAGAAGCTGGAACGGAGAGACAAGGCTCCTCAGAAAACCACATTTCGAAGCATTTTTCAAGTGCCTGTTGTGCTAATGCTATTGGGCTTTCTCGTTGGGATGTTATTCATTGCCCGAACTTCACCTTTCAAGCAACCACAGCAACCACAACATGAGGCAATTGCAGACCCTCATTTGGCGAGTCTACACGAGCGCATCAATTTTCTTGATCAAAGCATTAGTTCCATCAATGAATGGTCTCTGAGTATAGACTCACAGCTAGGTCACATCGAAAGCAAACAAACCACTTTCATTGACAATATGAAACACGAAATTGACCATTTGGGTCTACAGCTCGACAACTTGAGTTCTCAACTTATAGCAGGTAAATCCCACTTTGAAGTTCTCAGGAGAGAAATCAAAGAGTGCAAAGAGAACTTGAGTACAATCGAAAATTTAAGCAAAGACCCGGAGGCACTACAGCAACGAATCAACGAGATATCTGCCCAGCTTAACAAATTGTCTAAAATTAATGACAACTTCACTGAGTCCAAGAACGACATCATTGCCAGTTTCGTGGATACTCTTCCCCAGCACATACCTATTTATATGAGAAATGGTCAGATACATTACCTACCGGAATTTCAAAAGTTTTTGTTTCAGTTTGTTGAGAAATTCGAGAAGACAAATCCAAGCCACACAAGTTGGGAATCTTTTCTCGGAGATAACGAAAAAGAACTTTCTCAATATGTTCAGAATCTCATAGACCAGTTTGCTGACAAGATTGACTTGTTACCCAAGAATGAGTTTGAAGCACTACTCAGCTCCAAACTCTCGCTTCAAGAGTCAGCTATAAAACTGGCGCTCAATAAACTTATCGAGAAACTAGACCTCTCTCGAAATGTTACAAATATAGACATATCTCAGTCCAGCAATAAAGTTGTTCTAGATGGTCTAATCGATGTAATAGGTAAAGGTTCGTTGAAGGTCAACTACGCTGACTACAAACTTGGATCCCGGATTTTAGGTTTTTTGACCAGTACTGGAAGAGCCTCACTTGAGGGACCCAGCATAGCTCGAAAACTTTTCTTGGGATGGTATGACTACTTTGCATCCAGTAAGATTTCTGCTTCCAATCTGAGATTTAATGCTAACACTGTCTTGGTGGATGGTGGCATGTATTGGCAGTGCACTTCTTCACATTGCTCCTTGGGAATCAGATTATCTACACCAATTATACTCACGGATATAATACTTCGAAATCCGTCCCTCGAACGTCCCCATGGCTTGAAATTACCTACGACTATTTCGATATTCGTCAAACCCAAAAGAAAACAGCAAGCGAAGTTGATTGAAAAATACACAAGCAACTTGAACTTCCAGGAGAAGAGCCTTGGCAATAAGTACGCGTCGAAGTTTCTTAAAATTCAAGAGGTGCATTGGCTGAATCCCTCGTCAGTTGAGCACATCAAATTGCCGGTAAGTTTGATCAATATGAAGATTTTGGTACGTGATTTATACATCGAAATCAAGCTGCACGATGGATGCACGGGTCTCTTCAACCTAAAGGCCTATGGGTTGACGGAATTCAATTCGTTAAGATTGAACGAAGACTTTGAATCCGTGCTCGATATTTTGGGGAAGGAAGAGGAGTTGAACCAAAATCTAAGGTATTTTGACGATGATGAGTTTCTGTAAGCCATTGCTGTCAAATTTATGTTGTGTGCTTGAAGCAACACAAGTATGGTGCCTTTTAATGCTCATGCTAAACACTTATCTTAATGTATATTATCTATGTATGAAACTTACTCGTCATCTTCGTCGTCATCACCACCGTCGAGGAACTTTCCCTTGACGTCCTTCCACAACTTACCCTTGTTGTGGTTCTCGTACCATTTGGTAACAGCAACGTCGAAGTATGCTTGGAAAGCAAATGCGCCGGCGAAGATGGTGGTGACGTAAACTGAGTTTCTTTGGAAAAGAGCAGACAACTGCAAGTTAGTATAATTTGAGCAAGGTAATAGATGCTTCAATTGAAAGTGAAATCACGCAGCTCGCCCAACACACGTACATGCCTTCAATCAACTTGCACATAGATGCTGGCTTGATCCAGACATGGAGATTTCCGGTTCAATAAATGACATGAAAATGATCAACCCACACTTGGGGCCCCAGAGAGGAAATGCATTGAAAAAGTTGTTGAAGCAGAAGCGTCGATAATGCCATGGCTGAAGGACACGAACTTATGAAAGCAAGTACCGGACAGCACGCATTGAAAAATTTGCTTAATTCTGGCAGCACAAGGAGCTATGAAGCATTGATTATTTGTGTGAACATACCATTGTAGATAGTAAGAAGTTAGTGAGAAGCGAGTTTTCAGTTTGAGTATATATTGTGTAATGCGAAAATTTGATTGGATACTTCGCGAGCGAGGAGTGCACCCAGTTAGGTTTTAGTAGTGAAGCTTAGAACGAGTCAAATCATGTTGATTCTCCCTTTACTTGCCAAAGACCTCACCGAGATACACAAAGGCCTCGATAGCAGTTCATTTTTTTTGTTTTTATTAAACAGCGGATGCTTCTATAATAGCGGACTAGCTTAGATCTTAGTTTCCTCAACGGCTTGGGTCACTGCTTCAACAGCCGCAGACCCAGTAGGTTCCGGAGTCTTGTCTTTTCCAGCACCAGGGTAGTAGGTTCCTTTGTTCTTGACCTTCTTGACCTTCTTCTCCTTTGGTGCATCCACAGGGTAACCATTGGCGCAAGCTTGCTGGAACTCTTCATCTGCCTCGTAAGCTTCTCTAATAGGTGCTAACAACTCATTGATTCTGTCAGCAACACCAGCTTTCAAATCGACTGGTGACAATTTCTCGGCAGCAAAGTCGTCTCTCAACTCCTTCAAGCTGGTGTAGTGGATTGGTCCACCGTACTTATCTGGTCTATCGACAGCAAAGTTAAAAGTTCCTGGCTCTCCAGACTTCAATTCCTGAATTGGCTGCACAATGTTTTCAAGGAATGCAAGAAGTCCATTATCCTCTACAATTCCTGGTGCGCAGAAGGCAGAGGAAATCTTTTTCTTGACCACCTTTGGATCCTCAGTCACGTCAATTTTAGAGTTCGGATCCGATGCACTCATCTTTCCACCTTGTCCCAAACCTGGAACCATAGGGTTCATCAAGTGAGCTCTCTTCTTGTATCCGATGCCAGGCAAATTCTCCTCAGCCAAAACAAAAATCTTTCTCTGGTCTACACCTCCAAACTGAGTGTCGACCTTCAAGTACTCTTCATCCAAGGCCTGCATGAGAGGGTAGATCAAACCAGAAAGCAATGGATTCGCAACTTGCTTGACGACATCTGCACCTGCTCTCTTAGCGTCATTCTGAGATACCTTATTGGACAACTTGAAAATATCCATGGTGTATTCACCAGTGAGCTGATAGTCCGAACCTGTCACAAAGACCAACTTTTCAATAGGGACATTGATGGACTTCAAGATTGTCTTCACAACTTTCTCATAGTACTTTCCACGGTACTTGACCATCTCTAAAGGGGCTTTCATGTTGTCCAAGTAAGCGTGTAAGTCAGCAATCAAAATCTTGACCTCGCATCCTGCCTTTAAAAAGTGGGCCAACTTAATCATTGGCACAAAGTACCCGCAATGAGGCTTTCCAGTTGGGGCAGTTCCCCAGTAGATTCTTAAGGGTCTCTCATCTTTCTCCAATACCTCCTTGATAATCTGGGGATTCAAGACTTCTTGAAGACCTTTAGTGATTAAGTCGAATTTCTCCTGAGCGTTCATGATGGTGATGATAGATTTTGGCTCGATCCCGGAAATACTAGTAGTGGGTTTTTTTCTGTCCTGGCATATACTTTTCGTACATCCGTACACCGGCAATTTTTCTGTTTTGAAGTGTTGTCGCACCTGTTTCTATTTAGGGGTGGTCGTATCCTGCGGGAGGGATTAACCAGAGCATATTTAAGCGAGGAACCCAAAAGCGGAGGCGTACCATGTAGTACAGCAGCTGTAATAG
This sequence comes from Metschnikowia amazonensis, assembly GCA_008065195.1. Classification (NCBI taxonomy): domain Eukaryota; kingdom Fungi; phylum Ascomycota; class Pichiomycetes; order Serinales; family Metschnikowiaceae; genus Metschnikowia; species Metschnikowia amazonensis. Next base: position 79,531 of record VATE01000015.1, on the reverse strand, counting down.
TATGCCATTAGAGTTTTAGGCATGCAGTTAATAGAGCCATGATCTAATGAACACGTCACACCAATTAGGTTTGGCAAAATTTTTGTAGTATTCTTGGGTCTGAGCGGCTATTGTCGCGGAAAAGCTGAATTCCGATATTACACCTGTGCACCTCTATGTGGGAGCGCGTGTGCCTTGTTTCACCTCCATAGCGCCTTCCAACCCCAGTCATGAATGCCCAAAATTACTTAAAGTCATTGCCTCAACTCTTAGATTTCAAAAATGAGGAAAAGTTGAAGCAAAATGTTTACAAGGCGTTGTACTACTCCCTTTCTGCAAATGGCAGCTATTTTAGCCTGCTTTTCGATGGAATGAATAATGTCGAATACTACCCATGGGATCCTCACATTGTTGACAAATTTCCTTTCTATGAGAACGTCATTGAAGGTAAGAGCTATCTGCACCCACCGGACAAGGCATGTGGCCGTGTTTTAGAGGAAGACGAATGGGTTTTCAGATGTGAGGAGTGTGGGTATGATTCAACGTGTGTCATTTGCGAGCACTGTTTCAACCGTGATGACCATATTGAGCATTCCGTTACCATGTACAAGTCAGGAAGAAACGAAGGAATATGTGATTGCGGAGATGATTCTGCGTTTGTCAATAAACTTACGTGTCAGTGTCTAGTTCGAAACTCCAATCCTCCTGAATTGCCTGCCCCATTCAAAGAAGCCATTCACAAAACTATTACTGTGTCCTTGGACTACATATTAGACGTGATGAATTTCTCGGTTGCGCCGCTTCCGTTCATTCACTCAAATCTCAATATCCCTGGTAGCCATTTCAACTCGAAAACGTTATCAGATGCTGGTTCGCTCCCTCTGCAAAAATATGGTGGAGAAGATCCAAACACAATTGAGCTGTGGTATCTTTTATTATGGAATGATGAAAACCACGATTACCCTGAGGCATATGCCGGAATCCGTGCTGCCACAGGCGTAAGTGAATCCGAAGCGAAAGAGATCGCCACTACCATCAATGCAACTGGTAGAGCAGTTCTTAAAGAAGCATCATCCTATGAAGATTTATTGAGAAGCCAAGAATATGCACAAACTGATGGATTGGTTGCTACAATTTGCTCTGCACGTGACTACATGAGAGAAGAAATTGTAAGTCACATACTCAATTGGCTTAAAGAGGTCTCTTCTTTCAAGGGAAACATGGCCGTCAAGGACCAAGTAAAAAACAGCATCGCAGAGCTTTTGATGGAGCCGGGATACGAGTTCATCAACCACGTACCTGTGGAAATGCTTGCATCAAACACCATAGATCTCCGGAGAAAGTGTTTTGAAAATGGTCTCTTGTATGATGGAAAGCTTTTGAATCTTGCACATCTAAAATTGCGGCTGGAAAAAATTGGCATCATTAATCTTGCGGATTCCTTGAGTCTGTATGTTGAGGTTGACAAAGACATCAAATTGGCAAACTCCAGATTGCAATACTTTTTTGCATTTGAAGTAAGATTTACTTCTATTGCCAGAAAGCTTTTTACTACAACAATTCTCCCTATTTTGACTTCCTCGCTTGATGTTAAGAAAAGGTTTGCTGAACAGTACATCGATGTATTCCCCACCTTGATGTCGATTTTTGCTTTTTCAGATAGGGAAGAAGAGTTAGCATCAGTTGTTCATGTTTCCCTTCAATTTTTCACTTGTCCCCGCACAAATCAGTTCATCATTGAGAGTGGAAAGTTCAACTACCTATTAGGACCCGGAGCTTTGTTAATGGAAGAACATGCTTCCAAGCCTAATGAGGATAAGATTCCAAACACAATTGACTTAGTGGTGGATATCAAGACCAAAAGAGAAAAGTCAGCAATTCAAAAGACTACTATAACTTATATGGATGTGGTCGGGAAAATTTTGGCAAGCAATGACTGTGAGGATTTGTTGGGCTTTACATTATTGAACGACGATATTTACTTCATGCTATTCTTTCTTAGGTGTTTTCATGGTCTTCTTCCACTCACAAGAAAATATGGAGACCATGTGGAAAGGGAATCGTTGTTGGATTTTGTAACCTTTTTACAAAAGGGGATACCCGTGCTTGAAATTGTGAAGAATTCTGTTTCTACGACTAAGACAGTCGACGTGGAAAAAGTAACGAAAGCAATTAAGATCGTTTTCGAGTTTCTCAATTCTCGAGAGCCATCTTCCTCCTCATTCAAGGTGAGCAATAGTCCGGTGTCAATGATAAACCCAGTGAACTCGTTGCTTGCATTGCTTTTGCAAAAAGTGGGTGACGTATCTGATGTCGTCAAAAATCTTAATGGAGAGGGGCGGTCGTTCCGCCACATTTCTGAGTATTCGTTGAGAAGCATAGTATTGTCAAGTCAGATCAAGGTTGGCTTGTGGATACGAAATGGGCTTGCTGTATCAAGACAAGCGTCTTATTACTCTAGTGCCAAGATTTCACAAATATCCTACCTCGGTGATTTTTACTTGAACCAGGTTGCTTTACTTTCCGAGGATCCAGAGAGCTTGTTGGCACACTTTGTGCACATGTGGCAGTTGGAACCATGGACTTCTAATACTTATGATCATAGCAAACTTGAGTTATATGAGTCTAAAGACTGGAAACCACAGAATGCCACAGAAGAAAATATCTGGGCTTATGATGAAAGGTGGGGTGTCATGTGCGAACAGTTTATATTGTTCTTGTACAACCTTTTCACTAATCGCCTGTTCTTCCAAAACTCGGATGATAGCGTTCTTTCACGCGAGAAAGCAAAAAAATCAGTGTGCTATATTTTGTGCCAGGGTCCTAAATCTTATTCTGATTTGCGGAAAGAAGTACCCACAAGCTATTTCAATGATAAAAACTTCGATGAAATCTTGAGGGAATGTGCAGACTTTCAACCACCGACAGGTTTCACAGATACTGGAATATATCGTCTCAAAGACAAAGTTTATGGCGAACTTGATCCTTTCAACACTTTGGATAGTGGCACTTCTCAAACTGTTTATGAAGCTTTGAGTGCTCACTACAAGCATAGAGCCTCCGGTGCAAGCCTGGACGCGCTGAGTGTTATTGAGCCAAAATTTATCATGAGCGACTACCCACTGATTAATCAAAACTTGGGGCAGTTCACAAGAACTAACTCATTTGCTCAAATGGTACGGAACCTCTTGGAAGTATCAATATCTTGCAAAAATGAGGAATTCTTGCCACATTTACTTCAGTTGATTCACGCGTCTTTGGTAGATGCAGAACACGTATTTGGAGTTAGCTATTTAAGTCCTTGCTTCAAGAATTTCTCCATTGCCAATGCCCTCTTCAAACTTCGTGAATCGAATGTGTCGTCTAATATCATGCAAAAAGTGCAACATTTGATTGAAATGATCATAGCAAAAGACGAAACGGTAGTCGCCGATATGACTGAAGAATTCGGTGAAGATCGTGTTGATTTGTTCATGAACAATCAGTCGATAGGCCGCAAGCCAAAAACTTCAAAGGTTTCTAATGCTGCAGGCCGAAACGCCAAGATCATGAAGAAGTTCGAGGCTCAGCGCAAGCTTTTTTTGGAAAACCAAGAGAAAGAGGATGTTTCAATGGGCGAAGCATCAGACTCCCAGGCAAGTGAGCATAATCTCGATTTCGCAAGATGTGTTGCTTGCGGGGAACTTCAAAGCTTTGACGAGCCATTTTCAATTCCTCTCGCAACAACAAAATCATGGCTGTTTTGTTGTCTTCCGCGTGATGAAAACTTTATTGATGCCTTCGATTCCTTCGAAATTTCAGTCACAACAGATAAAATGCACTCTTTTAGTGAGCCTTTTCCTCATGAGTACAGAAGAGGGAATGTTGTGGGAACATCATGTGGTCATGGCATTCATTTGAAGTGCTTGAGCGAGCCTGCATTTGATGGTCTGAAATCTTGTCCCTTGTGTCACAATGCACATGATGACGAGATACCAACGTTTCTTCCTGCACGGTCTGATCAGTTCCTTCCAGATAAAGTTATTTTCGGAAAACCTTTACCTGTTCCTGATCTGCGCAGTTCTGATAAGTATGCTGATATTATTGAGGCGACTGTGCACCGAGAGTACATCTCAAGGTTTCCAAGGCATGAGACCCGGTTGCATCCTTTGTTCTACAATATAAGGAATATTCAGGATGATGATTCTTCTGAGCTGCTTACGGAAACTGTAAATCACATATGTTTCCTCATTTCAGATACTATTCAAGCAAACGAAATCGCTTTGAGAGTGGATGGTCCCGAGACTCTTCGCAATTTTATCCAACAGTCGCCTGCTGCATTCAAAATACAAATTAGAAGTTTGATTCAAGGATTTGCGTTCTACTGTGAAGAATTTGGTAGAGAACTCCGCCCTTCAGTGTTTGTTGAACCTTTTGTCAATGAAGAAGTTCAATTCGATAGTGTTTTCAAAGAGGTCGTCTTCACGTTTCTTCAAACCGAATACAGTCTCATCACTGCTTTCAGGTTTGGGTTTGCAAAACTCATTACCATTACATTGAACCAGCTTCATTTCACTTATGAATCGGAATTGAAATTCATGCAACACATAGAGTATCCTGATGAGCTTCCACAAGAAAAAGCCAAGATATTCCGTGCGTTTTGCGAACAGCTTTTCGGTATAGTGTTGGAGGAAGACATGGAGCACACGTTGTTCTTTACGTTGGAGAAATGCCTTTTGCCATATTTAAGATGCTGTGCTCTTTTTTTGGACATCGCTCTTTCCGCTAAAACCGGTGACAACGAATTTAGTTGCCATGAAAGATTCCACGACTATCCATCAAAACTTCTTAAGCAACCACATGATTATAATTCCGATGCTCTCTGTGAAATTTGTGGAGTTCCGAAGATATTTGATTTGATGGCACTCTATATTGACTCGCCAACTTTGTCTCGCGGTGATGTTTTCCCACAGAAAGAAATGTGGTTCGAAATTCAAACGCTTGAAATGTTTGCACAAAATTATTCGACTCTCTATTCCGCTATCACGGAGGTGGAATATCCCGATACTCCAAACTTGTTACTGCTTCCCGAGAATTACAATACTGTGATTACAGATCCCCATTTCAAAAACGGAATGACAAGTATTTGTCTTGTTTGCGGAGAGTATTTGCGCCCGGAGAAGGAAAAAACTCACATGAAGGTGAATGAAGAATGCTCTTCACCGTCACTTCTCTTCTATCCAGACAACCGGATTCAAGTTACTGTTGTTATGGGTCATGCGATGATTAGATCCACAACCATCCCAGGCCCATACATGACCGAGCATGGAGAGGTGGCAACTCACAAACGACAAAGGAAAGCGAAGCTCAACCGTGCACGTTATAGGCAGCTTAACAAGATGTTTATCAATCAGGATATTTTTGGGTATGCTACCAGATCCAGTTTTGGTGCATCTAGAGATGAAATGGGGTTTGCTGATATCATTCCTCAAGCGGGCATTGCTCAAGCCGGTGTGACAGCTCGGATGTTTGTGGAAACATTCCAAGATGCACTTATGGGAGACATGGCGGAGGACTCAGGAGGGGAAGATTCGGATGAATGGTATGTTTGATTCGAATAGTTATTTTAGCTATATCATAAAGTCTCCCAACCACCTGCATCGATAACACTATCCAACTTTCTGACTATCAAGTTCGGTATGTTATGCTGCAACCATGCGTGTTTGATGAAGTCGTTATACTTTTCCTTCAGCAAATAGACTGGCTTGGTCTTCTTGTTCTCTTCGGGGGACTCGCCATGCTGATCCAAGTATGGAGCATCGTAGAAACTTCCTCCGTTTTTATGCAAAAGCAAAATGGACCGCTCTTTAGGGAGAAGAAAGATACCAACAGTATTAGCACACTCCTTGACAAAATGGGTGCTGCACTGGCCAAAAGGATACCCTATGGCAGCTTTCTGGGCATCCAACACTTCACTGCAAAAGAGACATACAGCAGGGTTGTCGATGCTCAAATGCGGATTTTGGTACTTGTCCAGGTAGTAGTAATAGGTGAAGAAGTCGTCCAATCTTTCAGGGAGGTCAATCAACTCAATTACCCCAGGATAATCCATGTGCCATTTGATGGCCTCCTCAAAAGGCAAGGTTGGCTTTCTGGAGTATTTGACAAATTCGTGAAACTTGGTAGACTCCCAGCCCGGGTTTCGATTCTTGTTTTCTCCTACCATTCTGTCTAAGGTTTCAGACAAATTAGGAATCTTTAAAAATGAGCACAACGCGTCGGCTTCACTTTCATGGTACTCATTTTCATTCACTCCTGTGCTCTCAACATTAGAGCAACATACGTATGCGTACAAGGCCGCCTGTCTCAAAAATGGCGTCACCGATTTCAAAAGCATGGTGTATAGGATGTGACCAACTTGTGGATGATCAATAGCATCAAAACTTGCGAGTTTGGGCTTCATCTCAACGAAAGCGTTTCTTGTCAAGTCTGCTAGCGCTGTAGGAAGACCACGCGAATATGGAATGTCGAATAGATCATAGTCGTCATTCGAATAGAAATCATGTGTTGATATTTGAGTGGATAGAATGTGAATATTCTGAATTACATGCCCGACAAAGCAGGCACGCAACACTGTATTGAAATCAAACCCCATGCTTGGAATAGGAAATATCTGAACCAACTTCTCAAAAAAATCACAGCGGAGAATAGTCTCATTGATATGTTCAGGAGACAACGAAAGCAAATTCGAGAGTATTTTGATGTGTGCATCGGATTCACTTCTGGACGGGCTGTTGATCCATTTTGTAGTCTTCATAAGAATACTAGTTGCACGAAACTCATTTAAAGCCCGCAAGTTGATCAATGCATTATTAGGCACCTGGTAAATCACCAAGCCCAAAGCTGGATTACTGCCTCTCAATGAAATTTCGGTAGACTTCAAGCTATTGATGAGCACCTCGGGATAGTCTGCCTTGAACGTGAGTGGAAACGTGAGACCCGATATAATCAGGTACATGTTAGAAAGTAAGAGTATGAACTGTCTTTGGCTTTCTGAATCTTGCACGTTAGAGCTTGTCCCAATCATAGCTTTAGCTGAATTAGTAAGAATCGAGAACTTCTCAATGTCTGCAGTGGTTGTGCAACAGAATACCCGGAACCATTCTTCGTCTTTAATATCATCCAGACTAAAAGCAAATAGGTCTTTTGTATGCTCAGCTGAGGTTGCACTTGGGGGTGAAACGAACTCGCTCAAAGATCTGTTGTTTGACTTCCAGAGAATAGGAATAAACATGTTATTGAGAGCCTTGCACAATGGACATAAGAACTCCCTATGCTCAATAATGTCTGGCTTGTTCCTTGTTATTTGGTTCAGTTTTGCCTTGTTGCTTGAAAGAAACTGCATGTAGCAATTGAAATGCATTCCATGGCCACAGGTCAGGGAGACTAAATTTGAGTTCACAAGCTTCTGATCGGTGAATCCAGGGCCCATTATACTACTTTCACTAGCAGATTTCATGTAGGCTTCCCATCTTTCCGTTCTCGATTCATCGTTCGTATTAAGCCTGGATGCATTGAGGTTCCTGCTGTCTGAAAAAGCCTTCAAGAACCAGTAATTATCATCAAAAGGCACTTTTCTGAATTCGGAAGCTTTGGATATGTAAGTGATGATTCCAAAGGGACCTGCATCCTCTGCTGTGTCTTGACAGAGAATACAATGCGGATCTGGAAAAGCCCATCCGTCTTCGTCCTCATCTGCACCATCAATTTCGGTATCACCGCAATCGAAGCACATGTTGTGGACTTTTGAAAACAGCGACTGCTGCTTTTTGAATTTTGCCATGAGCTTTGCCTGACGTTCTTTTGATATCCTTTTCTTCCTATCTATCTCATTTTCACAGGATGCATCTTCCATTGTTTGATCGATAATTCTGGCATCAAAAGCTGGGATAATATATGATAGATGTTCTGTGATCAGAGAATGATTTGCACAGAGAGTTTTGAAGATGGCCCGAATGGTAGCATGGTAGTTCTTGAACGCATCTTCTTTGAGAAGCTCGTGCAACTGATTTGCAAGTGAAGTTCCAAAGATGTTTGATTCAGTACGGAACGAGTCGTAAAAGGAATTGTACTTTGCCAAGTCAATATTTTGTTCCATGGCGCAAATGTGTATGAGATGAAGCGCAGTCTCGAGAAGCCCATCGAGAACTATATTGCCTTCGATGCAAATAAAGTTCAAAGTTTTGATGAGAAACTCCATGAATAATTTGGATGTTGAAAAATTAGCAACATATTTGTAAATTCCAAGCTCCTCGCTGTTTCTGACTTTGGGATTGATTGTTATGTCATGCAAATGCATTTTGGTGACTTTGTGAATTTTTTCTTTCATCGCCTTCACCGCTTCGTCTTTCTTGTTGATTGAGTAGTTGTAATAATAGGGATCAATTTCCTTAATGAATTCTTCCTTAAGAACATAAGTTCCAGACTCTTTCAGGCTTTTGGGCTTTTTGAAGATAGCCAATTCGTCTAAAATAATATCGAATCTTTTGTCAGAGTAGATATGCTCGGGGATTTGTCCGCACAATCTGGTATAGCTGAGAGGCTCAAACCAAAGGTTGTGAATGATTTCATTTTTAATTTTGAGGTAGGTTGTCTCTTCTGTGGAGAGACCTCGCAAAAACACATCCTCAGTCAAAATGTGGATGAAGAAATTCAAACATTCTTCTATCATATACGGAAGGATACTCTTCTCGTAACCAGGACACGTGAGATCACCTTTGATCCAACCATCATTAAGGAGCCACATATCCAAGAAAGATTCCATTATTTCATCTGGTTCACCACAGACGGAATACACTTGCAAAAGAAACAAGTGCCTGATATACCCCTGCTCTCGTAAACTAGTGTTCTTGAATAGTTGGAATTGGCTTCTCACGCTGAAGCCATTCCTAACCCAATACCCTGACTTGACTTGTGAGCATAACACGCACGTTTGGATTGCGTATCTGAAAACATCCATTAATTGGAACTTTGAGTTGAGTTGACTTGTTCCTGTAGCTATAGCGTCGGTTATTGTGTTTTTGAGGTCATCGACTGTTGCAAACTTAGAAAATTCAATAAACCACGATAAAAAGGAATGTAAGGGGTGTAAGAAACTTACAGAACGTTCACCATTCACTGCTTTTTCCTCGTTCTTCAAGCCATAGTCGACATCGTTGATGCCGGAGCTCACTTCGTCTATGCAAAGTGTCTCAAGTTTCATCAAATGACCAATTACATATGATATACCCTTCACTGATATCAAATGGCGATCATATGGCTCTAGGTTGGTCACACACTGGCATACATACTCGGCAAATTGATAGATTACCAGTATTGCATGAAAAAAAGCGGTGTAATCAGTATTTTCATACTCGACGTGATTCTCCTTCTCTCGTTTGAGAATTGGTTTACCTTGAAACAAGGAAAGAATATCACAAGCCATAGGTATGATGTCACGGGTGGATATGAGTTCTTTATCCTTCCCTCTGTTTAGAATGTAGCCAATATCAAAAAATATTTGGCCCCATCTTCTATTCTTCAAACTCATGATCATGATATTGTTCATGTCTCTCTCCAGAACATTCTCGTTCGTCACGCTCACTTGCCCGTCTCTAAGAAAGTTGAATATCGTTGAGAAAATGCGGGTCACATCTCCGTGATATATTAATGCCGTCGAGTTTGAAGGACAAGTAAAAAGCTGTGTGGAGAGTGTGCACATGATATTGACTTCGGGCTCGCCATCAATTGTGAGGAACATGTCAGCGATTGCGGGATATATATCCACATATTGACAGGCAAATATGGTCTTGTACTCGAGGTTGGTGATGAGTGATGTGGAGAAAAAGTCATGAATCACGGTTCTGATTGACTTCCAAAATCTGACATCCAAAAAAACCAAGTATTGGAAGCGAGATCCTCTGAAGCTGTTCAGGGCGTAATCTTCCATGCTCTGGTTGAAGTTGCACCTCTGGCATAGCTCAGGGTTCACATCCCAAAGACGAGGTTCAAAATGCCAATGTGAATTTGGGTTCGAGTCAGACGTATTAAGCTTAGGAATGTTGAAAAACTTATCTAATCTTCCACGTTGATAGCTTTCGTCGTGCTCAGCAGTATTACCCAGAATCGAAGATTTCAATCCTTTCTCCCACTTTCTGCAAAATGCCACACAGAAGAGGTTTTGAAGAGTCATGTTTGACTTGAACATTTCGCGTCCGGTCAAGCTTGCAATCCATAAAATGATCTCATTACACATGTCTTCCCTGAATTCATCTCGGGCGTTTCTTATACAGGAGGCAAGACCTGTAGCACTGAGAATCTTTTGTCGCTCAAGAAGAAGCTTGTAGTCTCTGGATCTGATCACAGTGGCTCTGCCATGGGATTGGATTTTTTCAGCCACCATATTTGCAAACTCTGGGACTTTGCGGCTCGCTAGGTGAACTCTTTGCACAGCATCACGGAAATGGCGAACTTGGTCATTGTACGCGATCAAACTGTATTTTTCGCTTGGCATGTCGTGATTGGAGGCATCTTCTGCCAATGGGTATCCGAACTTGGCGGGATCCAAATCACATTTGGCAACATCCTCCTCAGGATTAATTGTCGCATCCCACGGCACACCAAGTTGAGAATCACTCTGGCTCATGACATCGATGATATAGTCTAGAAGAATACCAATGGTCTGGAAGAAGGAGTTTTGGAAGTCTGGAGGAACTTCCCTTTCCTTGAAGCTCCTGTAGCTATCATCTTCGACAGCAGAGTCACACACGAAATCCTGAACCCAAGCTTCGGGGTCTCCGCAATCACACACACCGCCATTTTCCCGCTGACATATCATGATGTGAATGGTGTGCCCTACATGGTGTTCGGGCTGGTAACAATTTGCACAGAGGGCACAAGTATCATCAAAGCCGCAAGTAAAGCATTTATAGATGGGCTCACCTCGACGAAGGATCTTGGCACACGGCAGGTTCGAATGAAAAGCATGACTGCTATGAGTGAACTTCTTGTTGGCATGCTCCATCAGGAGAATGGAATCATAATCGGTAAACAGCCATTGTACATCGTTTCGTAGAGCATCTAAAAACCTAGTTGGGTTTTTTATTTTGGCAAAAAGCTTGGGAAAAAGCCAGTCGTAGTATTGGCCATCGCAAGAAATGGCTTGAAACAAGATCCTTCGAAGTAGTTTTTTGTTGGCCTCACTAAAGGTGTAGTTGCATCTAGAAGGGAAGTCTATCAAAGCCCGTTTTAGATCGATTATGTAGGAGCTCTCCATTGTCGAGTCGGACGAAAGTCCAATAGTGTGGGGTAGGTCTGCTGTGCTATAGGTGCAAGTGTGAGAGTCGATCTGACTATCACGTATTGTTGATGTATCGCGTGAGCGCGAAGCAGACTCGGTCAATGATATGTGAAGCTAAAAAAAGAGAGAAGAAAAGGAGTTAGGTCAAATGGATTTATAGCTTGTATTCTTTATGCGACTGTGTTTGTCATCACCCACTTGATTTTTAGTGGCGTCGGCCGTACACAGTGGCGAAATCGCCTCCAAAAACGGTCGCACGCGGCGCCGCAGAAGATAGACGTGCATACTACTCCAAATCTTCGCTAACATCAATTCATGGCACACATTTGACGTAAGTTACCACAATATTTCAATTATACATCTGGTTAAAATTACACGCGTGAATAAATTAGCACATTTGATTAAAATTACTACACACTTGCTGACATAGCATCAATATTACCGCCATATTCGCATACTGTATAGCCAAATTCACTTGTTACAATGCTGAAACAAAATTCACAACTGCTGGAAGCTATTCAGGAAATTCTCTCCTCCAATTACTATCAACCAAATATTCTTCAAAATAAGCAGAAACTTCAAAACCTACAAGATGTTATGTCGCTTTCGCTAGGCGTGGGAGCCGGGGTGCTAGGTTTGGAATCTCTTTATGGATTTGCTTTTTTCTTAGTTGGAATCACGCTATCGAATTTCACCTTCTTTAAGTTTGCCTGTGAAGGGGAGCCGGAGACGTTCTTCAAGAGTCCTTTGAAGGAGATTTTTATGGATGGGCTCTTTACATGTGTCTCAGGTTTCATAATGATGTGGTGTTTAACCTATGCATTGGTGAAATGATGGAGAAATTCTAATGTATCAATGACCAGGCAAATATGACTATCTGTATGTCTGCCTCTGAAATCTAGCAAAGACGGGGCTTTCAAATATTGATTTCTTGTTTTTGCAATGGCGAGACAATAGGCCACAGCTTGCTGAATCCCGAATAAGTCAGTGCCTCAATGGCATTCACCTCAATAAAATTGCATATATCTATATAGAATTCTGTTTATATTCATATAGTAAGAAGTCATGAAATTTTGTGTAGTTAATTTTCAAAATAGACATGGTCTGTTGAGCTCCAGGTACCACTCCGATTTGAGAGGCTTCGCGAAATATCATAAACCAAATTATCACCTCTTCTTTTTCTTCACAACCATGGCAGCCATTAAGACCAAGAAAAAGGAAGAAGACGTTCTCCCGTCTGAACCACAAGAAAGTCTAAGTGCTAAAAACGAGGCCAGTGACGATGATTACGATGAAAATGACGATGATGATTACGACCCGTCCAAGAAACCAGACAACGACGACCAAGACGAAAACAGCGAATCGGACCATGAGCCAGAGCCTGACTACTCTGCCATTGAATCGGGTATCAGTCAGGTACGAACACGAGGGCAGAAAATGAGAGACATAGGTTCTGTGACTAAGTCTGGGGCCTCGCTTCCGAATGGACTTGTGGAAGATTACCTGAGGGCGGATGTGGCAAAGATATTCGAGGAGATGAATACTTCGAATACTGACGATTGGAGCAATTACATACAGGGAGATTCAAGGCCCGTGGAACAGGAGAAAAAGGAGGAACCTGCGGTGGAGGAGAAAATACAAATCTTCACCACATACACATTTGCTGGAAAGTTGGTGCGAGAGATGAAAGAGGTGGATATTTCATCCGCAGAGGCTAAGGCATACTTGAATTCCACTAACGGAATAGTGGGTGCTCAAGAACCTGATAAACCTCACAAGTCTTATGTTACCGTCATTAGAACTGTGGCAGGTACTGATGAACAACGAGAACTCCGGATCAAGCTAAAAAGACCCTCGCTTATAGACAAGTTTTTGGCTGGAGACAAGAAGAACAAGCTCACGACACTTGAGAAATCAAGACTCGATTGGGCTTCTTTTGTCGATAAGAAACGTCTTAAGGACGACTTGGCTACTCATAACAAGGGCGGGTACCTTGACAAGCAGGATTTCTTGGGGAGAATGGAGGCCAAAAGAGACTCCCACTACATGCATGCAAAAGACCTCGAGAGGCAGAAACAGTGGCAGCAGCAACAAAAAAAACAATAGGTCTTTCCATCATCTTCATCAATGCTGGTATCTATTGGGTATATATGCAGGATATAATAAAGTCCTTTGTCGTAGGTAGTAATACTTGTCGGACAAAGGAAGTAAAGACTTGAAATATTAATGACCGACAAAGTATAGGTACAAATGATTTCGGCCCAGCGAAGTCGTAGTACCGACTCCTAACATAAACCAGCATCATGGCATGTTTGAGAGCGTGAGTCACGTGCGCTGGGGTATAATAAACACAGCTCAGAGTCGAAAAATTTAACCACCATCGCTCCTTACTGCTAAAAATCTGTTTCGACAACGCTGTCCCAACAATCTCTCGAAACTCTGCCTCATATAGATTCTCTAGATTGTAACTCAAGATTGATCTTCATATTCTTACTAATTAAACCTTTTTTCTGGTTGACTCTTCTGCACAACCATGTCCAATATTTTAAAAAGAAAAAACGAAGAGTCAGACACCTCTGACGATGACCAATTGAGCAAGCGTGTGGCCCTAGATAGTGTCCAGCTCGAAATCAAGGAGAAGCACGAGTCTGAGGCCCAAACAGCTCCGCAAGTTCTAAACCCTGATTCCTCTTCAACTACACCAGAACCAAAGACGAGGGAAAACGCAGACGCCGATTACGGCCAATCTGCTGCTAATCAAAATGACACCTCAGCCACTATTTCCAACTCTAAAACCCACCAGATCTCTGATTACCACTCCTCTGCCAAGCCCGTCTCTAGCCACAGGGAAAAGGAGGAAGCCAACCAGGTTTCCGTGAGAATGTTCTGCCCGGTGAAAGAGGCTGGTGTAGTGGTGGGGCGCAAGGGCGATAAAATCAGTCACATTAGGGAAAAGGCCAATGTCCGTGTGTACGTCTCTGAGAATCTTAAGAATGTTCCCGAGAGGGTGGTCACAGTCAAGGGTTCTGCGGAAAACGTTGCACGTGCATTTGGGCTTATTACTCGTACGATACTTGAAGAGCCAGAGGACGAGCCAGCTTCTGTTTTGAGCAAACTGTACATTTTGAAGTTATTGGTACCGCACCCAATTGTGGGGTACATCATCGGCAAGGGAGGCTCCAAGTTCCGTGAGATTCAAGAAAACTCCGCCGCCAAGCTCAAGGCCGCAGAGCAACCACTTCCCTACTCCACGGACCGTGTCTTGTCCGTGACTGGTGTTGCAGACGCTATCCACATCGCAGTGTATTACATTTCGCAGGTGATGTTGGAGCAAAGCGAAACCTTAAAGAAGCATAAAGTGATACACTATAACCCGGCTAACTTCCGCCACCAGCAGATACCCCCCGCTCCTATGATGGGAATGCCACCTATGGGCACCCAACCCAACGTGATGCCTTATATTCACAATCCCGGTATGGCTTTAGGAATGGGTCCTGGTCCCGGGCCAATGAAGGATTCGCTCCCATACCACCAGAAGCCATATGATTACCTGATGATGTTCCAGCCTGCAGTCCGCCCCCACTACAATGGTCCGCTGAACATGGGTGCTCCTCAAATGCCTCCGCAGCAGAACCTGTACACCGATGAGCATGGAAACACCATCGTTGGCGATGTCATTACGCACATGGCCGTGCAGGATACATCTGACCCGGAGAAATTCACTCAGGACATATTTGTGGCAAACACTAATATCGGCTCTGTTATTGGAAAAGGAGGACATAATATCAAGCAGATCCGGGAGAATAGTGGGTGCATTTATGTGAAAATCGAGCCGGACCAGAACCAGTCCATTCTCCTCGGTGGAGGAAAAGGGCTTACCAACATCAGAAAGTTAACTTTGACCGGATCATACAATTCCACCCAAAACGCCATCTTCCTAATAAACCAAAGAATCAGTGCCGATAAGGAGAAAAATGGAGTGTACTGAGACTCAATTGTTAAAAAAAAAAAAACCAAAGCTTTATAGAACTATTATCTGCCTGTGTAATGAAAAAAGGCTATTATCTATGCTTGTAAAGTGACTAAAAGTGTCTGACATTCAAACTTGTCAATAGCATCGTGAATCCGCTCAAAAGCCCTTCGCCCAAAACAAGCCCACTGCTTATAATCACCATCTTAACCTTCTGGTCTGAGTTGTTCTTCAGTCCGTAGTTGATCCAAACGTATGCCATTAATCCACCCAAGAATCTTGCTATGGTAAAGCTGGGGGTGTTGTAGATACCAATGCCCACAGCCACTCCGTTGGGGAGGTAAATCAAATAGTCATGATATTTGGATGATTTGGGTACCAAATTCTTCAACAATGATATGAAGCCAAAAATCACTCCGAAAACCACACAAAACTCCAATGCATGTGGAGGCAATCCCTCGCCGGTGACAAGCCGTGAGCAATCAATCCACACTACCGCTGTAGGGATCCTGAAGGTTTTGCTGGGTATATCATAAACGTAGTTGTACACCTTGTACATGACGCTACTAAATACCACTGAGTATATCGTACCGACGATCTGAGCAATGAACTGAGCCTTAGGAGATGCACCCACCAAGAAACCTGTCTTCAAATCCTGCATCAAGTCACCGGCTTGTTGAGCACCGGCTTCAGCAATGCCACCGGCAACGAGATTGATCAAGATCTTCGAGGGATGGTCACGTGGCACAACAACAGCCATTATAAGTTGGGATAACTTTCCAATGCCGCTGACGGGGTTTAAGTCGGTTTCACCAAGAGCCCTTACGCCCAACACCGAGAAAAATAAGGCAAGTATGATAGCCACAAACGAGGCATAGTATGGCACCAACAGTCCGAATACTGAGCGGATGGATATGACGCAAATTAGGGAGGACACAACAATACCCACCACGGTGGTTTTATGACCCACGAGGTGTTTAGAAGCGACATCAATGAAAGAGTTGTTCGAACGGATTGTGCTAGAATCACTGGCGCCGCCAATTTCATTCTGATCAAAGTAACCCTCATTATCGCGATAAGCGTTATCGCTCAATAAAGGTTTCGTGGAATCCAGCTGGAACTCATCTGGCCGTACTAATAATGCATGAAGAGACTTGGCAGTTACGACAATGAATGATACCACCGAGTCTGCAATCATCACACTCAAACTGAGCCACAATATCCATCCTTGCCCACCCGTTACCCAGTCATCTATGGGGCCTGGTGCCCATCCAAGATACTTTGCCATTGGTGCTAGAATGCCCCATCCGGCAACAGCTCCAAACATCATGTATGAAACAGAAGGAAGGCCCATAATTATACCCTGGCCAATATATGCTGGAGAGAGTTGGGCATTCCATTGGTACATCAGCGACATTTTTTGGCCGAATATCGGAAGCAGCTTCACGAATGGAAAAAAGTAGGCAAGAAATGTGTATATAGCCGATATCAGAAACGAAACTAGCAATGAGCGGATGTTCGATTGGTACATCTTAGTTTGCTCACACTTTTTAGAGTCTTTGGGACATATTATGCCGCCAAAATTATAACTCTCGATCGAAGAAACTTCGGCACTTTCGCCGACGTCGGAATTGTCGAATTGTTTAATTGCCAGTTTTTCGTTGTACAACTCCGTGCCATGAAGAACAGATATTAGTGTGGCAGTAGCTGATCCAGAAGGAAATGGAAGTTTTTCCTTTATGATAACTTGTTTCCGTAGCGTCACGGCAAAAAAGACTCCGAAAAAGGCAAGTCCAAAAGACCACACTATTAATTGCGATAAAGAAAGTGTGATTCTCTCGCCTGTGCCGCTTTCGTCTGTGGTGAGGAACTTCTCAATTGCAGGTATGATTCCCACCAAACCATAGGCTAAAGGCCCTGTGCCTACAGACACCGCCACACTCTGGATATAAACATTCTCCACATCAGTAAAACAAGCAGCAAACGGCGAAAGCTTGAAAATGGTAAATCCCAAGAGAGCTGACGGAAGCGACATCATCGACACCCATCCGGTCTGAAGGCCGAACTGAAAGTTGGAAATGAGCACTATGCTACCAATGAGGAGGCCCGCTATGGTTGCTCGAAGAGTTACTTGCGGTAACTCAAGTTTTTCGTGCCAATGGAATTCATTCAAGTCTTTCTGTAGGTCGAGACATTCTGTTTCCTCGATTTGCATGATGTAGTATAAATTTTGCCGAGCAAGCTTCTTTGTGAAGACAGTTTCAGATAAGGCAAGTGGAGGCACGAACCCAGGCCTAATCAGGTGAAAAGAGCGGAATAAGGATTTTATGTAGGGTGCGTTCGCTGCAGTACGGGTTCAGTTCTTAGTGAAGTTTAAGAAAATTAAATAGGGGAGCAGTCCATAAATACTTTTCCGCCGGCAGATACGATGATTAATCAGCACTGCATTGCGGATTGGAGAGTCAAAAACGGCTTATAAATGCGAGCTCCCCACGCTGTGGCTCTCGACACGCTTCATATGCAGTAGAGAATCATGTAAAGATACTTTTGTGCAGAAAAGACCATATTGTTTCTATGTACAGCTAGCGGATAGATCTCTCTTTGATAAGGTATACGGCATGTGTGTACCAAAAAGTTTTCTTGAACAAAGTACACTATAGAGAAATCGCCCGGAGTCAAACCGAAAGAAGACGTCACTGGTGAAATAAAATCGTGATGCTGTCAGAGAAAAAAAATTAAATAGTAGTCCTTGAAGAGTCGGAATTCGTATTATTTTGACTCCTTTAAATATTCAAATTGCGGTGTATTTACCAAGGTCTACATCGGTAGGTTTCTGGTAGTGAACAACCGAGAAGATGAGGGCGCAAACCCTATATCTTGTCAGGGTTCGAAAAGCTCCCATATGTGCAGGTGCACCTTGTATGAAGAGGTACACCCCATGTCTGCAATAAACATCAGTACCTCATAACAATGTTTATGATGGGTCTGGTGTTGGGAGAATATGTACACCTCCAGTTGACATGGTGATAATTTGTAGCAAGGGGTGATTCCTTCATTGAGCGAACCTTCACGCAATAGGATACAAGTTCAGATAGACTATGTCATCGTCATGACGACCGTGGAATTCATGCGCGTACGATGTTCTTTTCGAGAGCGTTTTCTATCTGATGCCAGATTTCCCATCGACGCATATCACAACGTTCTAGCATTGAAACATTTATTGATTTCTCATAATTCTTCACTAAATGCTGTCAGATTATAACTACATTGAAAAAAAAACATTGGTCGATGCAATACTTGTTGCTGGATTATTGGAATCTTTGTATGAAATGTGGGTTTGCAAGCTGCCGCAAAAATAAACTATACACTATAATACCAGTGAATCAATTCTCTCCGCCGAGAATATAGTTCAAGATGTCACTCAAGGTAATGACATTGAGCAATCTTCCCTCGTCATCTACGAGGAAAAGTCTGTGTAGTCTGGACTTTCTGATGGTGTCCATGATAGTGCTCAATCTGTCGTTAAGTGTGCAGGTGTGAACACCCTCGAAGTCCTCCGCTCTTCTCAAAAGAGCATCACCCACGCTCAAGTCCAAGTCTGTATACATGCCGCCTTTGACCAAGGCTAAAACGTCCACCGCCTCATAAACATTCATTAACTTATTGTCTTCATTGACGATTGGAATGGAAGACACGGAATTTTGAGTCAAGAAGTGTATCACCTCGATCACAGGAGTGTTCATTGTACACTTGGAGATCTGCTTTTGCTGTAACAAGGTGGGAATATTCCTCAAGGGCTTTAAAAGCATTTTTGTCTCTTTGCAATTTAACGCCACAAACTTCAAGATTCTGTACTGTGTCAAGACCGATACCACGATTTCTCGGTGCGTCTTCTCGTCCTCATCGATCAAAGGAATTCTTCTGGCCTTGGACTCCAACATCTTTACGCATGCTTCGTACAATGACTTAAACGGATGGATGTAGCCGGTCTCTATTTGGTCCACACCGATTGCTTTCTCAATATCTCTCAATCCATCTAAGGTCAACTGGTCAACCAACTCAAACTTTTCAGGGTACTGGAAATAGTATTGAATCACATTTATGAAGTCACTCGATGTCAACAAGCCTGCAAATCTGGACGTCTTGTTGTTCCACAAAGGTGCACTGACCACATTGTTCTGTAGTAAGATGTTCAAAGACTTCTTGACCAATAAAGATGTGTCTAGCACAATGAGTCTATAGCTGACGGGTAATACATCGTACGAGGTTTTGCTCTGTAAGAAAAGCCTGATAGCCTTCAAGCCGATTTTCTGGTCATGTTCGATTTGCTCCTCGGACAAGCTTTCAATATAGTCGTTTGGCGTTGCTGCGGGAGAAGGAGCAGTAACCTCAGCCATTTATTTCGTATTCGTATTGGTATATGAATGGATAGGAATATGGCTATGTAAATATTTGGGTTCTTGAAAGGGGCGACTTTGGAGTATGTTCAAGCAGTGTGTGAGAGCTTAAGGTTGTTGAGATTCGACGTAGCGGATTCGGCTTCATGCTGCATGCACTCTTCCCCGAGGACTGCGCAGAAGACTCCGCTCAATACCGAGACCATGTCACTTAAAGTAGTGTACTTAATTTGTATTTAATTTAATTATTATAAGTTACTCAATAATATTAGGGGCTTTCTCTATGCCCATCTTCCCAAAAGTGCCATAATACCACAACCGAGACACATGCATCCGTAGGCACGGAGCATTTTACTGAAACCGTCTTTTCCTTTGAACTCTCCTGAAAATAAGAATTCATGGGCCATCAACTCGATGAGCCCTGTATAAACCAAGATACCTGCCGAAATAGCATCGAAAATACCGTTCGTTATTAATGCTCGTGCAGATGATGGAGGATACGACTTTCTAACTCCTAATCCGATGGCAATGGCAATAGGCGTGGTAAGGGTGTAACCGAGAGCCATAAGCCAAGGTGTGGCTCTCTTGTCCTTTGGCCAGAATGTTCCTGCGATTCTGGAGCCTAACCCGAGGCCCTCGAAAAGCTGGTGGAAAACGATAACAATGTACAAAGTTTTGAATTCTTCACCAGACACAGCCAATGTCAAGCCAATAAACACGGAGTGGAAAATGACTCCGAACTCTAAAACAAAGATGGACATTAGTTGCCCATAGTATTGCTCTTTATCAGCATCTTCCACGGGTGTGTCCAACATCTCCTTGTCCTGGTGCTCTTTGGCATGAGAGTAGTGGCTGGGATACTGTGGGTCGTCCTTTTTGGCAGCACGAAGGATCTCATCCGTTTCCTCATCTCCATCTCCGTCAGAGTTAGACTTTTTTACATAGAAGTCTTCATCGCCGAAGTGAGAGTGTGAATGCCCTTCGGAACCAGCAACTTTATTCTCAACCACTCTAAATGCCAACAACTCGAAGAAAAAGAGGGCAAATAATGTGACAAGACAGATGCCAAAGGCGTACGGGTACTCGCCCCATTTCTCGCCTAAACACTCGTCGGATAGACTCTCGTTAGCCGGCTGCAACAAGTGAATGAATGCAGTGGCCACTATCACTCCCGAACCAAAGTACTTAGTAAAGAAAAATACCCAAGAGGGCATTCGGATAAACGAGTACCTCGAGGCCAAAATAGGAAAGAAGGCTCCGAAACCAGATCCCACCAATATCACGAACACTGCCGATATCCTGGCCCCCATCATGCCGTTGAACTCATTCCCATTATCGCAAGTATCTCTTTTAAGAAGCTGCGCAGATATATCTTCGATCATTATGTGATTGGAAGTTTCAGTTTGTGATGTTAGGAGGATGGGGAATAACTCTAGCGAATGAACGAAGTCTAACCAATACTTATAGTATCCAATAACCACGTTTAGACTGCGGAGGGATAAAACTAATGCAAGAGCTCGCCTATCACAAAGCCGGTTCCAGCAAAAGAAATGACGCAGGGGAATAAAAAAGTCTGCTTTATGCTTTGACTAAAGAAAAATTCGGTGATTTGATTAAATGGCATTGGCCTTGCATATCGGTTTAACGCACCTTTCTGTACAACCACCTAGGTACTTTGGACAGACTGCATGTTATGGAAGAAAATTTGAGCTTCGCTGAAAAGAATGGGATAAGCATTGTAATGCCAGCATTCCGTCGACCTTCATAAAACTCGAGGATCTCTCGAAGAAAAAGAAATTAGTAGAATCAAGAGTTTTGCAAACAGGATGTACGACTTTGCATTTTTTTTACTTTTAGTCTGACGTGGCTCATTGACACCTCGTGTGGTGGGGCTAATATATGCCAATCCGCGAATGTGAATAGTAACCTTAGACGGCTGTGCATGAGTCGCTTAAAGATACACCAGACCGTTGGCAGTGAGATTTTGTCTCGGAAGAACTTGTTACATACATCTGAGACATGTCTTTGTTTATCTCTACGTATAGCTGCTCGGTTATTTCTTCAAAAAGCTCCGAGGTTAATTAGATGAGGCTGTGGCCCATTTTCAGGATGCAGCTATTACCCGATCACCAAACCATGCAATAAAAACAACAAGAATGCGATAGATTCTAGGAAACGTTTAACACTGTAATAATCCATATACTTGATCCCTCGAGAAATGAGCATCCCCACTTCCTTACATATGCGTTAGGGTACTGAGGAGAAAATCTGACTCTTGACTAAATATAGACCCTCGGCTCAAATGTTTGCGCCAAGAGTTTGCATTGTCCTGAAAATCAAGTCCGGGCCACCGGATCTGTTCCGACCATTGATCCTGCTTCTTAGACATTTAAAGGAGCAGCAGGGCTTTAATTATCCGTATCGGTAGTGCGTTGCTCATAGAGGTTACCCAATGCCACTGGTAAGGAATATTTGGCCGGAATTTACGGAATTTCTCGGACTTGTTGACAGCTTCTTGCAGAAATTAGGCATCTTCGTTACTGCCCTCGAGAAATATTTGCTCAAATCATTTCTACCTCGAGTAATACTTTCTTTGACCTACCAATTCTTCGAGATACTACATCCTCCTCGAGGTGTCTCTTCCCTCCTGAGGTACCTGCTTCTCTTAGTTGGAAACTTCTTCTACGCCTAAATCTGCCAGTGCGAAAGCAGCAATGTTACCCTAGTGGTTATATAACTAGATTCCATTTTGGGAGCACCACCCCTCTATTTCAAGGAATGTTGCTTTGGCTGGATTCTGCATGTTTTATCACCGAATTGTATGTCAAAATGAAATCCTGGAATATTGTAGCGGCGGATTTAGTGAATCGTGGTCCGAAAGGTCTCTTGCTGCACGCTCTGCTTCGGTCATTGGGATAAGTAAAATTAAAAGATCCACACTTACCGTCTCATAAAACAACCAAAAAGAAACGCCCTTATCGTTAATTTACAGCGCCTGTTTCTGGAGTCGGCTCCGAAGCTACTTGTTTCAGTAAAACTAGTGGGACCAGTATGTTGCTCTGGTCTCATAACCGTCGCACGCGGAGAAGCACCGAGTAATGTGTGTTGACCTCAACACCTGTATATACTTAAGCGGTGTAATCATGTGACTTTAGCAACTTCTTTAACTTTGTTCTGTTACAGTCTTTCTATATTCTCCTAGATTATTTGAATTAGGGAATCAGTGAATGACTGCTCTCATTCAATGCCCTTTTTGCCACAGTTTGAGGTGCCATTCCCATACACTAAGCCCTGTATTTGTTCTGATACGGCGTTCGTCCCGTAGCAACCCTGCTCATTCCATAATACAATCATCTCTTGGCTCAGATAACTTAACATTTGACCATTCTCAACATGAGTTGGAATCAGATATATGACCTATTTCCTGCATCATGAGATGTACAGATGTCTCACAACTTACACTGAGCATCCTATGGAGGTGGACTCTATTGTGCAGAACACCACCAAAACTACACATACAAGCAAGACATACGCCATGACAGAATTAACTCAGAGCGAGAGGTTGGAGGCTGCGCGGAGAAAGTTCCAGGAGTTGAAAAAGCGCAATGAACACCTCTTCAAGCCCCACAATAGTTTGGCTTCCCAGGGCGGTGCCATGCCCACGTTCACTGAATCTAACGCTGTTGACTTGACGGAATTGAATTCTATCATAGAACAGCAAAAGGCTACCATTAAGAAACTCAGGGATGAAAACACCAATCTCAAACTAGAAAAAATGGACTTATCTGATAAAGTAGCGGAGCTAGACCAACAACTCTCTCTGCTCAGGAATGGCCGACACTTGAATCCACAACACACCACTCCACTCCAGACTACTCCACTCCAGACTACTCCACGCCACTCGACACTGCACATTCCAACGCAAAGTCCCAACAATTATGAGATTGCGGAAGCTCCTACACAGTCGCTGACCAACTCCTCAGACATAAAAGATCATATTATGAAGTGGAAGCATTGGCACGTCGACATGCGTGACTGGAACGGGTCTAAGTACACGCAAATAGTGCTATAGTTGAAATAGTGTTTTAGTTAAAATTGGTTCAGGATAATTAGTGTAGATATTAGTGCTATAGTTCATCATATGATTTGAACCATATTGGGACAAGGCCTTCGTTGTCGACATTTGCGAATTACTAGTATTGAGTCTTGCGTAATCGTTTCTCTATTTACATATATTTATCTCTACTTCACACGGCACAAAACCATTCCGCTCAAATTTCGCTTCGCAGCCTCTTGGATCTCATAGATTTCATTGAACGACGTTCTCAAGAATATGATCTCCGCAGGTTGTAAGGGCTTCACAAATCTCACAGGAAGGCCGGAAGCCAACGCCTTCACCTCTGTAGAAGACATGTTCACGTTTCTTCCTGGCTTCAGGATCATGGAGATATCTCTAATCACTGGGACGTTTTTTCTATACTTCAAGTCCACCCATAACCGACGGGTTGAGATATTGTCTGGGGTTACTTCCACTGGCACTTTGTCTGGCCCAGCCGTTGAACCCTTTTTGACTGAAGATATAAAGCCTTCTTTATACAACCCGAGGGCTATTTGTAAATGCAAGCGGGTGAATGGTGTAGAGGTGGTGGAGATCCGGACATTTGTGCAGTTTTTTATGTGAGCGCAGAAGTTGGCTAAATGAACCAAGGACATTGTGCAGCTTGCGTCTGTTGTGAAACTTTAAGTGCTGTCAGAATGTTGGAACCGGATGGGTGAATATTAATGTTTGAGTTGCACGGGGTCCTGTCCAAGTCTGCGTGGTTTACCTAGGCTCGATTTTTTTCCATCATGCTATTTTTCGTGGCTTATGTGCATGAAATGTTAACTCGCTATTCACGAGGCCTTTTTACGTTTTCAACTTCACAGATGATGCCATTTCTGATTAAGCCAATTGGCCAGCTCAATAAAATACGGCCGTTGAATTTGTCTCTTTTGGGTTTCCCCATGAGACAATACTCTCAGGTGACCAAAAAAACAGCCGTCCGCCATAAAAAAGTACCCAGAATCAGATACTTGCTCGGAGTGGTCGCTCTTTCTTTCGGGCTTCTACATGTTGTGTCGCTGAAGGTCGACAAGAAGCAGCCAAAGACCACTTTCACGGAGCACGAGTTTGACCAGTATGAGAAAGAAACTGGATTGAGAAGACGCCAAAAGTTGATTACCCCCCAGTTGGCCCTGAAGTACAACTTTTACGTTGTGCCTTTTGCCTCTTCTTCCTCTGAAGCCACAGCTGCCATCGAAAAGAGCATTTCCGGTGAGAAACCTGTAAAGGTCATTAACCCTGTAGATTTGATCAAGAAAGAGGTCGATGATGAAGGCAGATACTCATACCTTCTTAACGAACTCGAGAGAACCGGCAGATCGATGCCTCCTGGGTTGCTCACTGCCTTGGTTAAACAGGAGATCAACATGTTCATCAACACCACTAAGGGTCAGTATGATACTGACATATTGTTGATCAACTACCCGCAATCCACAGAGGAGGCCATTAAGTTTGAGAACGACGTCTCTGATATCCAGTCGTGCATTGTACTCAAAGATAATGAAGCAAACAATGCTAGCGACTTGAGTAAGGAAGACTTGCGTAAGATCAACAACATTTATGGTTACTTCAGCACAGTTGATAAGGTCAAGAAGTTGTGAGTCGCCAACTTCCTCTCTTGCATATAGTACTCGATTTTAGTAAATAGTTATTAACATGTTTATATTACAATACTTATTCTAACTGCCGAAAAATTCTTCCGGCTCATAGAATTGTATGCCTACATTTTCAGCAAAACCTTTGTCGTCAGCCAGGTGGTCTCCGGGCCGCCCGGCTGCGTCGCCAACATAGAAGCTATTGGTCTTATCTACCGTGTAGTCCTCCCCTAATGCACGTTTAATATACAACTCTAGAGCACTCCACATTCCTATTTCGGGTTTCCTGGTACGGAAGTGTTGTTCAATAGAGCTTCGAGACTTCACGGACATTCCGGGTCTTCCTGTGGATGCAAACACCAACGGCTGCAAGTGGTTGGAGTCATTTTTGAGAGAGCTCAATATCATATCCACTTTCCTCCTTAAATTTTTATATGACTTTGACTTTTGAGCCTGTGCCAGAGTTACGCTGATGGAAGCTTGATTGGTGAAGATTACCATAATGTACTTCTGGTCTCTGACCTTTTTTCTGAGTGTTGGAAGAACATTGGGCGTTCTCCATTTCCAGTCAGTGGGACCTCTGCCAAATTTGATTCCAGATTTAGTGCAAATTATAGTGTCGTCCATATCAAAGGCGGCGATTCGGATGGCTTTTGACTGGTTTTCATCGCAGTACTTCTTAAAGTGAGACATGCGTGGGCAATTACTGACCATATGTGATCCCTGGACTCTCCAAGAGGAAATGTTTTCCAGTGTATTAACATCAGAATCATCACTGGCAGAAGACTGCCCTTTGAGTATGTCTGTAACGTTCATGGAAGGCACGTTCCACGGAGTTGAGATGGCTCGAAACGGTTGTAATCAGCCAGTGACCTTGTATACAGGATAGCATGGTTTTCAACTGCCATATGGTATAGAAAAGGATTTTTCATAAAATTGATGAAAGAATGTGAATCAATGGCGCAAAGGCACTCCACATTAGCATATAAGCGAGTAATTATGTGCCCTTTCAAGTGCTTACTCTTCGTGGTGTTCGTTCGCAGTAAACAGTACACGCAACTAATCATAATCTATGCTCATCACTTGCATTCAACAATAGACACTGAGGGCACAGATGTCAGAAAAAACTTCCACTGACCAATATGGAAGAAAGACCTGGAACACAGAGGCATACGAGGAGGAGGCCAGTCGCAGCAAAAGGGCCAAGAAGGAAGTATCTCAGGACAGCATAGATGCGGCCAACACCATAAAGGATAAGACGGTGATCACTCAGCGTTCAGAGCTCTTGAATGCATCAGTTCTGTCCATCAAAAACCGTACGCTTATCGGCTCAGAGAATGCAGGTAGTGGTATGAAAGGTAAAAACAAGCGGTTCGGGTTTGCATGTCCCATCTGCGACCTATCTTTCAGGGATACGCTAGCTTTAGTTGATCATTTCAATTCTCCGCAGCATCTTTCTAATGTTCAAAAACTATCTGTAAACTCTGGTGGCGGTGATTTTTTACAGGAAGGTGTGCAGCATGCATCTCTTGAGCAGGTCACGCAAACATTGGAGGAACTTGTGAAAGCTTATCTAAATAAAAAGGCCAATGGAGACGAGGAGGGTCTCAGTCTACAAGAGAGAGTCAATAAAAGGTTAGAATTTGAACAGAAGAAGGCAGAAAGGAAACGAGAGAAGAAGAGGCAGAGAAGACTACGAAACAACGCCCAAGAAGCAAAAGAGGAGGAGAGTTCAGAGGTTTCGGCGTTAATGGGATTCGGTGGATTTTCATCTACTAAGGCAAGGTAAATCAAAATAGCATAATGGTAGTTTATAAAATCGTAATTAACAAGGCGACAATTGGTTGAATAGTGAAGATGATAACGATTTCCTGGTTTACAATTTCCTGGTTTACGATTTCGCGGGAGATTTGCAATCGTAATTCTGGTCTTGACTCAACATAGCAAGTAATCAGAAAAAATGTGCAAGGCCGAAAAAAAAAATGTCCAGAAAAGGTTCAAAGGTTCAAAGGTTCAATCCCGTAACATCAAATAATACAGAAAAGTACTTCGAACCTAACTCCAGTTACACTAGTAGATCACTATACTGGTCCCAATAGTTACAGGCGCTGAACTCGCGGCAGCATCTTTTTTCTCCGAGTGGGTGCAGGACCAGGACGAACCAATAAAATTTAGGTAAAAACGCTTTATATCAACGAAGCTCAATCAAGTCTAGTTAAGGTCGCTGCACACAAACAGTCTATCGATAATGCCTCGGTTCACATTCAGCGTGCCTTTCAGCAGCTTGTTTAAATTCAAGGCTGGCAAATTCAATTACCCTCTCGAGCAAGAGATTAGAGCCAAGTTGGATTCTTTACCATCAGTGACAAAAATATACGCCAACCCCGATGGCACACCTAAAGTTCCATCCGACAGCGAGTTCAAGACAATCGCTGAGTTGCAGAACTTGTACTACCAAAGAAACCACTCTTCATGGAACTTTATTCTTCCTGGTATTCCAAAGGAGCAGTTGGAGTTGTTCAAGGACAACTCGCAAGACTTAAAGAACTTCCAGTTTGTCACCAAGGATGCAGGCAAAATCATCGATAAGATCCCATACAAAGACGAGACTACCGGAGAACTAAAATGGCGTGTTGTACGTGAGACTGAAAAAGCAGAGGGCTGGGAGTTGCCTTACTTCTACATCGTCTTGCCTGTGTTCATATATGTTGTATACTCCAAGTACACTGCCCAGATGAAGAAGAGAGCAAGTGAAGGACCCGAGTGGGCCGAGAAGGAATTGAGATTGAGAGCCATGGAGGAGTACTTCCATGGTGACACCAACAAGGCTAAAGAGTTCTTGTCCAATGAGGGTAAGTCCGAGAGAGAACTCAGAGACAGAGATGACTTGGTAGTGGCTAGAATCTTGGCAGGTGACTACGACAAGTTGTCTTCTTTGAAAAAGAAGTTGCCCGCAGACTTGATTCCAAAGCCTGAGCGCAACGAGAGACTTCAAATCTAACTGTAACTATTCTAGGCATAGATAAATTGTTAAATGCATCTACGAAAACATCTCCTGTACAGAGAAGAAGCTTCTATGTATTGCTTACTCCTGGATCTCTCCACATTCTTCGATGACCACAGGTGCTCTAAGTGCACCACTGTTGGAGCCCTGGGCCTCGATGGCCTTGACAACATCCATACCTTCAGTGACCTCACCGAAAACAACATGGGCACCATCCAACCATGGGCAAGGCACGGTGGTGATAAAGAATTGGGATCCGTTGGTGTTTGGACCGGCATTGGCCATGGACAACAAGCCTGGCTTCTCGTGTCTCTTCTGGAAGTTCTCATCTGCGAACTTGGTACCGTAGATGGACTTTCCTCCAGTTCCGTTTCCGTTGGTGAAGTCACCACCCTGCAACATGAAGTTAGGGATCACTCTGTGGAAGGCACTCTTGGCGTAACCAAAACCTTTTTCTCCAGTGCACAAGGCTCTGAAGTTCTCAGCAGTCTTGGGCACAACTTCATCGAACAACTCGAATTTGATTGGGCTTTGTTTCACGCCACCAATGGAAGTGGTAATGTAAACCTTAGATCCCAAGGCTCTAGTAGTAGCGGATAAGTTTCTAATGGAATTTCTGAACATGTTGCTGCGTATGGAGTATATGTTGGGGATTTAGTTTTTCAGTGCTTCGGCACGTTAGGACCGAGCGACATGCAGGACTTCATCATATCTTCCTCTACGCTACTTGCATTATGGGCACACATCTGTGAACATCATACAATTAAGTTGCTTACTTATGATCAGCATATCCCAGTCCTTGCCAATCGTTCATCATCCATCCTCTCCCCAAACTATGTACTAGGTACACATTTTTCTCCACAGCGCGTTTAACTTGTAGCTAGAAACTAGAAGCTCAACAAATCTACTTCTCCACTGTTCGAGGATGGAGCTGGTTTTGGTTCTGTCTTCAGTGCAGTGCTGTTGTTTGACGTGAAATCATTGAAGAAATCGTCATCTTTCTGTACAGCCTGCAGCTTAGGAGCACTCGTTTTGGGCATGCTGGTAGTTTTTGTTTTTGCACTGGAGAATAAAGAAGAGAATGCATCACCAGATGGCTTTGAAGGGCCAGTCGAGGTATTTGTGGAAAAGCTGGGCTGGCTAGAAGACTGGCTCACGTGCTGTGGCTGGCCATACTGTTGTGTGCTAGGCTGTGAAACATAGAGACTGGCAATGTTGCTAGCAAGGCCATTTGCGTTCGATGCCAGAGGGGCGCTTTGAAAGTCGTCGAAGTCGTCATCGTCATCGTCATCGCCAGCAGTTTGTTTGGCCTGCTGAGAGGAAGAGCCTTGGGATGCGCTTGGAGCAGAGTCAAAGCTCATCAAGTCTCCCAACAAATCTTGTGCTGGTTGCGCAGGCTGAGCCTTGGGCTTGGAAGCCAGTGAAGAACCAGCATTCACTTTTGAAGAGCCAGTTGTGGGCTTAGATGCACGAGCTGATGAGGTTCCCTCCACGTTGTATTCCTCGAAGTTATTGTCCCCACCAGACGCACCATTGTCGTAAGCACTTGCAGGATCGTCATACCTTGCACCGAACACACCTCCGTCTCCATAGACTCTATTGTTGAAATCATCATCGTTGCCTCCGTACTGAGATCCAGCAGTTATAGAAGCACCGCCGCCAGAGATTCCACCGAAGTTCTTCTGATTCTGCCTGGCAGACTTCTTTCTTTCTGACCTGATCAAAGAGTCGTCGTTCAACAAATTAACCAAGTTCTTAGACCTGTTTCTAACGTTAATACCTTGGTCTCTTCCCTTGGAGTCAATGTAGTGGAATGACTTCAACATTTGGATGAGCGAGATGTTGCTGCGGATATCGTCAATGACTCTTTCCGACCCGTTTCTAATAATGTATTCGAGCAACTGCAAAGACTTGTAGATTTGTCTCCACTCGTTGGCAGCCTTCTCGGTAAATCTCCGGAAAATGAAGCTGAGGATCTCTTCTCTCTCTCGATAATTGTAAGTACCCGCAGCAATTTGCGCCATGAGTCTCGTGGAAGCACCCCAAGGCTCATTATTGGTTGCCTCACGGACCTTAGTCTCCATCTCAGACAAATTCAATGCAACTATAAGTTAGTGATCATTCAAGGGCCTCCATGCTCATGCATCCCGCAACCGCACCAAGTGCAATTTTTTAAAAATCCCCCTGAAGCAAATGTGGCTTAGAGAAATGCAAATTCCGGATTCCGGCGGAACTTTGGTTTAAAGCGTCACACGTTTGGGGTGTTTTCCACGCCACCCACAAAATGCTCAAACATACCATTTTGGGCCTTACGAACGTAAGACTTGATCTCGTACAAGTTGATGTTCTTGGACGCTTCTTTGAGTAAATCCATGGTTGAGGTGCTAAGTAGAAGGTGAGGCGAGATAATTCAGGGAATCAACGTAGAGCGGTCTCAGGCCTATATACAGGATATGGACACACTCGCCAGTCTATCTTTGCGCTTCCGTTGTCCTCAGCTGCGAAAGGACAATACGTGTATCCCTCGCAACAATTTACTTCATATAATATAATGTTTCTATGCAAAAAGGTTCTTGTTATGCGATGCATATGATCACATTGACGAATGTATGGTACGTTTAGCTTTTTTTGCCCACATATTTGGCCTTGATAGAAGCGGTCAAGTCTTTAAGCTCTTGTAACTTTTTGGGCATTGGTGGATGCGAAAAACTGACCTCACTCCGAGGATGATCTGCGGCACCTCCATGGTTTCTCAAGAAGGACAAATCCTTGGAGTTGAGAAATGTGTTGTTGCCGAGAATAGAGTTGTTTAAGTTAATCAAGGTCATATTCGCAAGCGTGGTGTTGGGAGTGCGCATGACTCCAGAGGTATTGGACATGTCCACACTCCGGTTAAATGAAGCATGCTTCGATAAAAAGCTGTGCTTTTGCACTTGCATGGCTCGTTTATGGGCCCGGGCCTCTTTCTCCTGTAACACTTCCGATGCACGACTTAAGTCTGCTTGCTGTATGGGACTTGGCTCGAGCTTTAAATCAACAGCTTGTCTTCGTCTTTGCGTTTCAAGCTGCTTTCGTTTGCGTAGACCTCTATCGGTAATTGATGCCTTAAAGTTGTGGGACATTTGCATGACCTTTTCATTTAAAATATCTGCCAAGTCACCCTCATTGGAAGACATGCTGCAAATATCTATCTTCTGCACACATTCAGCATGTACATTTGATTGGAAAAACTCCAAAAGCTGTTCGTAGCCAATATCGCTTTGGGTAGTGTCCCAAACAATGACAAGCAACAGAATTTTGTAGAAGCTGAATTTGTCGCAGATTTTCATAAGCTTTTGAAGAATTTTGCAATCACGTTCAAGCTTTTGGTTCAAGCTCGCGTATTCTGTTTTATGCGATTCTTCAAAAATTCCACTCTCGAAAACGATGAAAGGGGCATTACTGAATGAGTCCTCCATCGACTTTAAGTTCTTTGGTAAGCTTTCAAAAGTTACCTCAAGTTTGGAATTTCGAACTGTATGCTCGTAGTAAGTTTTATCGTCACTGAGCTGAAGATTGAATTTGGTATTGAGCCATTTGGAGTAGGAAGACTTCCAGTCCTCTACTATTAACAAACACTTGAAAAAGTGCAGCGACTTCAATTTGACTCTTTCTGAAATGCTTTCAACAAATGGCACCAAATCCATTGGAGCCCACAACTTCTCAAGTTCTGTCTGCTTTTTGGTAAAGGATTCATGGGAGATCGGTTCTTGTGTCGAGATGACGGAAGTATTTGACTCCAAATCCAAGGTATTGTTGCGCAGAGAATTGTAGATTCGCTTGGTGATCCTGTTTTCATCAGCAGCAATACTTCTTCTCTTGAGAGAGGGAAGCTTGAACTGAACCGCCTTGAGTTCGCTTAATCTTTTTCTTTTTCTTTCTTGGGACAGCATCGCTCTCTGACAACACAATTTGACCTTTGCTATAGTTTGCCTCTTCAATTTTTGTTCGTGGAAATGATTAGCAAGACTCTGCCAAGCTAATTTATGCAATATCTCCGAAACAAAAGCCAGATAAAGTTCCTGAGATAAAGCGCCAATCACTCTCTGCCGTTCCATGGTCTCTTGATTCTTTGTCTGTAGCTTACCCAAGATTTTATACAATTCATCATTGACGGCATTTTTCAAGAGTTCCTCGTATACTTTATCAGCAGCATGAACATATTTTGGATGATCCACTATGGAGACTTTCCTCTCTTCTTTTTCTTGAGTTGGCCTTTGAATGGGAGAAGCTTGTGATGTTTTGCTAAAATTGTTGACACTAAGGCCAAAGTTTACTGCTGGTTTCAGTACACTATCTTTCTTAGACAATAATCCACTATTTTGTTGAAAGACACTAGAATTGTTTTCATGATTTTTTTTTATTTTTTCATTTTTGTTTTCATTTTTGTTTTCATTTTTGTTTTCATTTTTGTTTCTTTCTTCATCTGATTCTTTCATAAACCCATTGAATGAACCTTCGTTAGTCACATCTCTCTCAAGTCCAAAATTTAATTTTGGGATTATGTTGGCTGTAGTTGCAATAGGCGTGGTATCTTTCAGCTTCAATTCATTGGTGGTGAATTTAAAAGAAGATTGATTCGAAGGGGGGAAGCTTTCTGGCAAAGTAGGCCCTTTGGAAAATGAGAAAGGCTTTGGGGGTTGTGTAGCGTTGAATGCACCTAACGCTCCTTGTTTTGGATTGGGAAAGTTTGACGTTTGATTTTCCTGCTTTTTAAGCTGATGAGATTCATTAGGTTCTGAGGAAGTAGCTGGAATAATTCTGCCACCAAAACCTAAAGTTTGAGTAGGCTTTGAAGTATTAATAGGCGCCAGTGATACCGCAGATTTTGAGGTAAAGGACAGCATACTTTGGTTTGATCCATTGCTTTGAGCCGCAGGACCTTTCTTAGCAAATTTGCTTTGAAGAATTGTGTCTGCCTTTGGCATTTTCAAGTGGAGATCAGAGTTAGAGTGACCATCGCAGACCAAACTCTGGTAGCTTCTTCCGTGTAATAACTTGCTCAATTGGGCTGAATGTGCAGGGCTTCTTTTTGGCTTTGCTTGCATGGAACTAAGCTTATACTGCGTCTCTAGCTTCTCCTTGTTGCATAAATCGATGAGAACTTCACCCTGCTCATGTACAATGTCAACCTCATAATAAGTAACAAACGATACTAACTCATCGATAGTATCAAAGCCAAGCATCATTTGAAGCGATTGTCCGGTAAAAGGTTTACCCTTTGTGTGGTATGATCGAGTCAAAGATTTCAATGCATAGAACCGAATCTCGTTGAAATGGGTTTCGAGCAAAAATGCTAAGAGTAAAGGAGTTTTTGGATCATAAACACGCCGAAAAAATTCCACAAAAAGGTTCGTTGCTCCAATTATATTCTTGTAACCTCTCTCCACAATATTATTTTGAGACATGAGTGTTCTGAAGACAATAGCAAGTTGTATCATGTGATCCTGGAAGATGGATTTCGGAAGCATTTGCAATTCACGCTCCAATTCGGAATCTCGAAAGTGACTTACCAAATGATATGCCCGAAACTCTGCTTCATTTGGGCACAGCCCACCATAGTTTCTGACATCTTGGTATATTTCTGTCAACGTCTGCAAAGCTTTATTCAATTGCTCCAACTCTTGTTGCTGCGAAAATTCGACATCACTTCCCGGCATAACGTGCAAAGAAAGCAAATGAATGCGGACGATCTTTTCGTTACAATCAATAGCAGCAGGGCCGTAGTAATTCTGATAGATAAAGTCCTGGCGGATAGATCTAGTACGGTCCCATATGAAGGAATGAGCCTCAGGTAGGTGAGGCAATATATCTTGAATCAAGTAGTCCAAGGTTGAGCTCAAAACATGGGGAGGTCTCACGTCTGAAGGCATAGGAGGAGGTTGGCCGGCAGCTGGACGCGAGAAAGCTTTTATAGCACGTTCTCTGGAGATTCTGTTGGTTTTAGGGTCTTTTTCAAGGTCCTTAACATTATTCTCCAAGCTTCTTCGCGTCCGTTCAAAGATAGGGCACATGTCCAAGCAAGTGCCCTGAAAAAAAATGGCGTCGCTTAAATCCTTACGGGTATTTTCTGCATCCACAAGCCCCAATTCCTCCATTCGCTTCCTCTCTATTTCACGCATCTTTTGAAAGTCTTCATATATTCCTTGATAGTCGGAACCTGCATTTGCTTGCTCAATCTGTAGCATTTTGCGCTGATTTTGTTCGTCCCAAGGATCTTGAGCAAACGGCGGAGGTACGAGCAATCTAGGCTGGTTGAACATGTATCGAGGAACTGGTCTTGTGGACAAGTTTCTTTCCCGCTTCAGAAATCCTAGACTCAGAGGGTCTGCAAAAATGGGGCCCGTAGCGCTGATCTCGTATGGTGTGTAACTAGTTAGTACGCTGGAACTCGTCTTTGTTTGAACATTTCCGGCTCTAGAAAAAGCGTCATGGGTATCACTTTCATGACCCGAGGGCGCTTGGTCTGCAGATTTACGATCAATAGTATTCTTTGGTATGGCTGGACCGAGCGGCTTTATTTTGTCATTGTTGGATTTGTTTCGTGTTTGATTCGGTTTCTTTGGATGTCGGTCTCCCTGCTTGAGAGGACTCTTCTTGGTTCCTTTGGGTAGATTAGCTTGCAGTAATCCACTCACATTGGTCTTCAGCGAGCTGTGTTTGGATTTTGACTCAGATGTAGCATTTATCTGTGCAGATCTCGCTAGCGTTGACGACTTCTTACGACCACGGCGAGCGTCCACATGACCCTGGCTTTTAGGGTGCTGCTGGTTCGTAGAAGGCCGCAGGAAAAGATCTTGTGGAACTCCCGAAGCAGACATTATAATGTGTCCTGGAAGACGTGGAGAATCCGTCGGGGAACAAGGTTGGCGACTTGGTATTCGTCTCAATAGTGAGACTCTCATAGATTTGAGCCTAGCGTCGAGTATGTCACGTGACCTGCATCAACACGCCATTACGAACTACAAGATACCAGGAATTATTTAGTTGTGAAGAACAAGGTATTGTGGAGATTCAATTCTTAGTAAAGCAATAGACCACAAAACCTTGTATTAGGTCCTTCGAGAGATAATCATCGGGAACAACATACACATTGAGATTTTCTGCGAATGCAGTCTCCAAGAAAGACTCAAGTATGCTCTCTTCCCGAAGTTGCATGGCAACAATTGCAATTGTTTCTGCGGACATCATTCGTTTCATGGTTGATAAAAAATACAGAATCAAAAATTCATTGTAAATTGTGTCACAGGCCAATATCACATCGGGGTATGCGGTACCCGTTAACTCTTTGTAGTCGTAAATGCCAGAATCCGGGTTCTCCCAGTCGATCTCGATTACATCAATCTTACACTCTTCCCATTTCTTAGGTCGTACGCTGCTGTCGTTCTCGCAAGTTGAGCTGGTGAATCTTTTCGAAACAGTGTTCCGAAGGAAGTTTGTTTTCATAAGCTTGAGAAGATGTCTCTGATCAGAGGCAATGTAGTGTTTTGCAGAAGGACCCAAAGTAGATACTAGCACAGCGCCTGTTCCTGCGCCCAATTCCAAGACGTTGGCCGAACTCATGACTTTTGAAAAGGGACACCGATCGTTGGAGATTACCCAATCTGCAAATTTCGTGGCTGTTTGCCAGCAGATGAAACCAGTGCTTGACGACTGAACAGATGAGGATAAAGAAGAGATAGATTGAGTGATAACAAGATCGATTTCCGCATTAGGGAGACTGATCTCAATTTTATCCTGGGACTTATCCACATAGCCCAAGTGTTGTTTCTCTGGAGGCTTGTGATCTACATTGATAGTGAAGAGATGATCATAGAGATCATCTTGTTCGATCTTCTGTAGCCAGCTTAAATCCATATAGATCTCAATGGATCTTATCGCACAAACGTAGAATATTTATGAGCCAGGGCCCCGAAGCTGGATCTAATTCAGAGCAGCAGAGTCGCATTGCTTATTATGGTATTGCATACAGACCGGGACTTTTGTTAACTACTAGCGAAAGTTGTATAAACAAGTTCTATGTTATATGTCTGCACTATACAATCAAATCAAATAAATGATTAGCTGACACACGCATGCTTAAAGCACATTCTTTGCCTTTAAAATCTCGGCGATCAAGATACCTGCACCAGCAGCTCCAATCACCGTGTTATGAGACAAGACAACCATTTTGAAGTCCAAAAGTGGATCCTCTCTAACTCTTCCCACAGTGACTCCGTATCCAGCATCTCTGTCTCTATCCAACCTGGGTTGAGGTCTATCTTGTTGCTCTAAAACATGAATTGTTTGTTTGGGAGCGGAAGGACAGCCCAACTTGAATGCATCACATTGGTAATCTCTCATGGCCGACTTGACCTGCTCAAGGGATGGAGGAGGTCTGTTGGCGAATCTCAAGGAGATACACTCAGTATGTCCATCACTGACAGCAACACGGTTACATTGGGCAGAGACCTTCATGTCATCCTCTGGTATAAGCGAAAAGCCGTTACCGTCACTAGAGACACTTCCCAAAATTTTTCTCGATTCCCATTCGATTTTGTCCTCCTCTCCACTGATGTAAGGCACAATGTTGTCCAAGACGTCGATGCCTGGAACACCAGGAGAGAAACCGGCACCAGAAATAGCTTGCAAAGTAGTGGCAGTGAGAGCATCAATTGGGCCGAATTTCTCAACCAATGGCTTCAAAGGAGCCACCAAACCTGCAGTGGAGCAGTTGGAGATACAGACAATGAAACCTGGTCTTTCCTTTCCAGCGGCCTTGGCATCGGCAACTCTCTTCTCAACAACAGATAAGTGTTCTGGGTTGACAATAGGGACGATTAAAGGAACATCTGGCTCTCTTCTGTAGTTCTTGGCGTTGGAAATGACGATCTTTCCAGCAGCAGCGAAAGCCTTCTCGATCTCGCCAGCGTAATCAGAGTCTAAGCCAGAAAAGACCACGTCACAGTCGGCAAAGTTACCTTCTGGTTTGCATTCCTCAACCACAACGTCCTTAGAAGCATCTGGAAGTAAGTTTGTTTGTTTCCAAGTGACAGCGTCCTTGTACTTTTTGCCAGCGGAACGGCCCGAGGCGCCTAAGGCATGGATTTTGAATTGAGGGTGGTTTTCCAAAAGAAGAATAAAACGCTGACCCACGGATCCGGTGGCGCCAAGAACTCCTGCTTTTAATAATCCCATGTTAGCAGGTGTATTCAGTACGTGGTTCTGGTGAAATACTTTTTGAAGGTGCTCGCGCCTGACTCATTTTTGTATGCATACTAGAGGGTCGAAAAAAAGGGACTCGCACTCACACCGCAGGTCCCCGATACATGGACATACCTGGGAATGGATGCAATGGCTTTTCCTGCTTCTCTTTATGTTTTTTTCTAAACTCCCATTTATTGATAAAACTTTAAGAATTAAACTATGTTATTTTTAAGACTCGAGATAGCCATATCTGCCATAGTCTGTTTTTTTACCAGACTCCATCCCAAAGACCTACACAGGCATACATCGAGAGTAGACAATAAATAGAAGTTAACTGAAACAAGCATATAAAAAAGAAACAAGCACGCAATAGAAAGTATAAAATCAAGCATAAAAACAAGGTTCAAAATAAGCTAAATAAACATACTGAACCGAAAAGCCAATTATACAAGCCAGTATAATAACTTATGTCAACTTTGACTTTCGACATTGGTGGTATCTTGGAATTCGGCTTATCACGTGATCGAAGAGTCAAACACTTTGGCAGGCGCGTAAAAACCTCTGAACTCTCTATTGCGCGCGTTACATTCCAACGCTCAGTTCCACTCATATCTTCATCACAATGGTGAATACGGATTTCGAGAAGATCTACTTGAATCAATCGCGTTTAAATGGCCGTATGCGTATAGCTGACTCGGGGCTTGGCTGGAAGGCGGCTGCGTCTTCAGGCGCTCCTGCCAGTGCTCCGTTTTTATTGCCCTCAGATGAAATTTTGGCCGCCCTGTGGTCTAGAGGTTCTAGAAACTACGAGCTTAGAGTGCAGACCAAGAACCAAGGTGTAGTCCGTCTCGATGGCTTTGACCCAGAGGACTTTTCCAAAATGAAGCAGGAATTGCAGAGAAACTTCCACTTGACCTTGGAACACAAGGAGCATTCTTTAAGAGGTTGGAATTGGGGAACCACCGACTTGGCAAGAAATGAATTGGTGTTCCAAATAAACAATAAACCTGGCTTTGAAATACCGTACTCAGAAATCACCAACTCCAACTTGACTGGTAAGAACGAGGTTGCCATCGAAATGAACCCTAACAATGATGATAAGGCTGGTGACGAGCTTGTGGAAATGAGATTTTATATTCCTGGAACCGTGGAGAACGAAACGAAAAAGACGGTCACCACAGAGAATGGCGAGGTCAAGGAAGAGGAAGAAACTGAGGAAATTAATGCTGCTTCAGCTTTCTACGATCAACTTAAGGACAAGGCTGAGATCGGCCAGGTTGCTGGCGAGGCAATTGTTTCCTTCAGCGATGTCTTGTTCTTGACGCCAAGAGGCCGTTACGATATTGACATGTACCCAAGCTCCTTGAGATTGAGAGGTAAAACATATGATTACAAGATCCAATACAAGCAAATTGAGAGGATCTTTTCCTTGCCTAAGCCTGACGATGGTCATCATTTGTTGGTCTTGCAAATAGACCCACCCTTGAGACAGGGTCAAACCAGATACCCATTCTTAGTGTTGCAATTTTTGAGAGAAGAAGAAACAGAACTTGTGTTGAACCTCTCGGATGAGGAATTCGAACTGAAATACAAGGACCGTTTGAAGAAGCAATACGACTCGCAGACACATCTCGTGATGTCGCATTGTTTAAAGGGATTGACGGAGCGTCGTTTGATAGTTCCAGGCAGTTTCCAATCCAAATTCTTGCAGGCAGGTGTTTCATGTTCTTTGAAAGCCTCTGAAGGTTATTTGTACCCCCTTGATAGATGTTTTTTGTTCGTGACGAAGCCTACTGTTTACATACCATTTTCTGAGGTGAGCAGCGTTACCATGTCACGTACCTCTACTGGGTTATCGGCTTCACGTACTTTTGACTTGGAGGTCAGTTTGAGAGGCGGGAACCAGACCCACACTTTCGCAAATATAGATAAGGAGGATCAAGAAACAATTGAAAAGTACTGCCAAGAAAAGGGACTAAGAGTCAAGAATGAGGAAAAGATCGCTAAGGCCATGATGGCCAAGGCTATGAATGGAGATGATGACGATGATGACGATGATGCGGATGTGGATATGGGAAGTGCAGGGGAGGATGAGAGTGATGATGATGACTTTGGATCCGGTTCTGACTCAGATGTGGCAGAGGAGTTCGACTCGGATGCACCAGCTTCGGATTCAGATGAGGATATGGATAACGACAATCAGGATGAAAGACCTGCGAAGAAAAAGGCCAAGAAAGATGATTGAGGTTAATCTAGAACATAACTAATGTACAGTGCCAGAAAATATTATCGCCAAGTAAACCTTTAATGGGCCTGCAGGGTCAGCAGGGGTAAGGAGGCCATTTTTTACATTGTGCTCTTAAACTTGCTTTTTTAGTAGACACAATTTTACGCTTTGAATTTCAATTAGCTAATCTGAGAATTACGGTATATGGCAAAGAAGTAAAGTGAGCACCTGCTGAGTGACTTAAAATAAAGTTCAGGACTGGCAGGGGCTGCTGCTGATCAGATGCTTTTTACGACCCCCTAAATCAGGCGCGATTTTACACAACAGCTCTGTCAAACAAATGATTCTAGAATTTACTTTGTAGTCATGGCAACTCTCAAGCGATCGCTGCAATATACTTTCTTAACAATAGTATGCTGGATGAAAAAAAAAAAAAAAACAAAGAAATAAATCAGCGCGTAGTTGCTTGGGATGAAAGTGCATTGAGGTAATTCATGACGTTACCGCATTAGGCAATCACGTAAATTGCAGACGCACATCTCAGGCGTGTAGATAAGTTAGCCAGCAGCCAGGTTCAGCAACGTTTCCAGGAACTAATTAAAGCGGCGAAACCCCCTAATATTGGAACTCAGAGTGTTTTTTTTTTCCATTAGTGTTTCTTTGTACTCCACATTAAAAGACGTGCAACACAGCCCTTCCCTTTTTGCCAAACATACCAAGATTTTCCCCACAAACTATTAATAGAAGTTTACGAAATGCCCAGCCCAAAAACCATCACTGCAATAGAGCATGACGATACTGAAATTGATGGCTTACAGCAATGCTTGGACTACCTCAGTACATACGAAGACCCTCCGATTCCAGTCAGATCTCCAAAACGTCAAGCTAAGTACATTGTGAAATATGAAGCAAAGGTGACCGATAATGTGAAAATGAAACTTCAAATGCAGTCTCTGGAGCAAGATGAACTACTCATGAACGACGCGTCGTCCACAGAATACCACATGGGTAGTGACGGATCAGCCCGGAGTTCGATATTCTCTGACCACTCCAACTATGTGGAGGAGAAGCTCGATTCAAGCGATGATGAAACATACATTGATGAATTACGTCGTGATTACCTGATATGTACTATCGATAATGTGGTAACCATAGTGCGGAAACACGATCGGTGGGACCCCAAGAAAGTCTCTTTTGTGAGTATCCTGCGGTGATACATATATCTACTGACGTCAAAGTAACTCACTGCTTTCTTGCGCATCTACTGATTCTAAACACCTATGCATTAACTTTCCCATACCCATGGATTCAACAAGCTAACATTACCGATATTCTCTCACTTGGAGAATGACTATAATTGCCCTTTCCTTTCGAACATTACTTGTTGCATCACGGCTTTTATTATCGTTGTCGATATAGTGTCCCAAGCCGGACTTGAACATTACTCACCTCTCATGGAGTCTCTCACGTTATCGCAGGCATTCAGAGAATGCATGACGACCTCAAAGCACTTTTACTTCTCATGAGCTAAATTCCTCACTTTATACATACTGCCATCTTCTTCTAGCACATAACTTTACGCGAGTAGTGTCAAGAAGGTAATATTATTCTGGCGTTTGCTTCTTCGTAGAAACTGTATTTGCAAAATCTATTTTAGTTCCGCCTATTGTTGCATAGTCAAGCTTTGCCTCTATACAACGTGGTCCCACATTACTTGAATGAATAGGTTGTGAGCTCACGTATTACTTTTCCATCTCACATAATCAAATAGATTGTTCAAGGTTTTCTATTGTCATGCAATTGCTTATTGTATCTAATTCGCTCACCGTCGTGGCACGGCTAAATCTTTCGAAGAGGAAACGCAGCATTCCTGTACATCGGTCTCCTCTGGGCTTTGACAGCTTGTGAGCATTTTCTAAAATTCTTGCAAATAAGCTACACGTCAACTGATGATTGCATAAATCCCCCAACTTAAGATTGAATCCTATTTACCTCAAATCTTTCACAATTGCTTCACACTGGCTCTGAAAATTTTTCCTAAACTTCCGATCCATACACTTCACTATCTATATACTTAGCGTCGTATAGCCGATGGCTTACATGGACTCCCCACACTAATATTTATTATCATGGCTGTATCCTTGGATCTTATCATCTACGCTGCGGTTAAGCCGATCTTCAAGATCTACTTCATCATTGCCTTGGGCTTCTACCTAGCTAAACGAAATATTTTAACCGTGACAACTTGCAGAGACATCTCAGATATTATCGTTACTGCCATTATGCCATGCTTGATCTTCAACAACATTGTCAGCAATCTAGTCAGTTCCGATATTAAGTTCATAGGCGTTATATTCTTCGAGGGTACGCTCTTGTTCGCAGTCGGAGCCTTGCTAGGGCTTTGTACCCACTACATCTGTAAGTCCCCCAAAGCGTGGTACGGGGGGCTAATTTCCGTGGGAATTTTTCCCAACATTTCTGATCTCCCTATTGCATATCTACAGACACTAGGCAAAAGTGATGCTCTCTTCTCTATGGAAGAGGCCAACAAGGGCGTGGCATACGTGTGCATTTTCCTAGCTTCCCAGGTCTTCTATCAGTTTAGTTTGGGCTTGTACAAGTTAGTTAGGTACGACTTTCGTAACCAGCTAGATGAGTCCGGAAACCGTCTAGACGCTGAGAAGAAGGTGCAATCTCTGAATGCTGACTCGGATAAGACCGTCTCTCTTTCGCCCACCAAAACTGCTCTCAATGAAAACCCGGTGGCGTTGGTCAAGGATCAAATCCTGAATAACCAAACTGCTCCGCCAAATAGTGACACAGTGTCAGATCGGGCGTCTGAAGGGCCATCCATTAGTATCGAGACTGAAGACCTGAGATCTATAAGCTCAAACGACTACAATGCAAAGCTGCTTTCCGAGAGTGCAAAGAAGGAAATTTCCGAATCAAAGCAACATGACGATTTCCTTCTGCAAAAAGATTCCGAAAGCAAAATTTCTAGGCTTCCTCTGATGGCTTCGCAAAATTCCAGCTATTCCATTAACTCTGAACAACACGTCCGCCATCGCAGAATCCACAACATTGGAGGTGACCCCCTAGATTTGCATCAAACTCGAACCGCTGATACACGCTCGATGAAAACTCAAGACATCGGTGATGTGATCAATGAGTATTCGGAATTTGAGAGGCTTAAGTCACACGATGCAAGACGAGTTTCGTCAATCACGAGCGATTGTGCAGTGGAGTTTTTGGAAGATGATCAAGAGACTCAGAGTAAGACAGTGTTCGGGAAGATTAGACATCACATTTTTGTCACACTCAAAAATTTCATTGCGCCCAATTCCTTATCACTTATAATTGCCTTGGCAATTGCCATGGCTCCTCCTCTAAGGTCACTTTTCGTGAAAGGCTCTTTCTATATACCAAACGCTCCAGATAGGCAACCACCATTGTCTTTTGTTATTGATATAGCCAGCTACATCGGAGCCGCATCTGTGCCTCTTGGTTTATTGATTTTAGGTGCCACCATTGCCCGGTTGAGAGTGAATTCCATGCCGACTGGTTTCTGGAAAACGGCAGTCATGATCACAGCGTGTCGGTTGATCGTACTTCCTATCTTTGGTGTTGGTTTGACTACTGGTTTGTTCAAAGCAGGATGGTTTGATGATGACCGCTTGATCCGATTTGTGAGTGTGCTAGAGTTTGGCTTGCCCAATGCGACTGCCTTGGTGTACTTCACGGCCTTCTATACTGATCCACACTCATCAGACCATTTACAGATGGATTGCTTGGCTATTTGTCTTATTGCGCAGTATGCGATTCTTTTTATCACATTGCCATTTTTGGTGACATTCACCTTGAAAGTATCTATGGGCTACTAATTGTTGATGATGTCACGTATAATAAGCCTTGGCTGGAATGTGCAGCCCGAGCAAGCTGCTCTGTCCTGCGTAATGTGCCGCTCGCAAGGTTGCGATCATATATAACAATAGCAACATACCTCCCTTCTTACTACTACACACTTTCTGAAATGGCTCTATATTACAATTTAGTCTTCGGCTTGCTTGTCATTGAAATGGCATTCTTTGCCATTTTATCATTGCCATTTCCCCGTGCAATGAGAAAGTCAGTCTTGACTACTGTGTCCGCCCCCTTTAGGTCTGAGCAGTTCCAGATTGCCCTTAAGTGTATATTTGGATTCATTTTGGTCCTTTTTGTGGACAGTGTCAACAGAGTCTACACTGTGACTGCTGAGTTGCACGCCATGTCTCCTCACAGTGCTTCACCTCTGAACATCATGAACGACAGATCTGAGGTTCAGGCTAGAAGATTCTACGCCCAAAGAAATATGTATCTTTGCGGATTCACTTTGTTCTTGACTCTCATCTTGACCAGAACTTACTCCTTGGTCGCAGAGTTGATCCAAACCAAAGACAGATTGGACGACTACGACAAGAACAAGGAGTTGGGAACATCTACTTCTTCTAATGCCGAGGTCGCTAAGTTGAAGAAGGTTTTGGCCGAAAAAGACTCAGAACTTTCAAACTTGAAGGACCAAGCCACTAGCTTGTCCGATGAATACAGTTCTGCTTCTGCCACTG
Source organism: Metschnikowia amazonensis (assembly GCA_008065195.1). Lineage (NCBI taxonomy): Eukaryota > Fungi > Ascomycota > Pichiomycetes > Serinales > Metschnikowiaceae > Metschnikowia > Metschnikowia amazonensis. Next base: position 35,114 of record VATE01000015.1, on the reverse strand, counting down.
GTGCTTCTAAGAAGGCCTAAGCAAAGAACCTCAATTTACTGTATTTAAATACTTTAGTATAGCTTGAATGCACAAATCTATTTCTCGTATGAATTGCTTTTGTGTTTTGGCGTGAAAGTAAAGCTAGAAGACGCTTTTCCAAGAAACATTTCGGTGATCTTGATCCAATCTTGGTAGTCGGTGGACCCGAGCAACGTCTCGAGATCATTTCTGCCGACCCACTTTGGAGGCCTTTCGTTGAGTTTTGGAGGGAGTCGCTCAAGAATACCAACGGGAATGTATCTGTGGGTAAAACCAATAAACTCACACATGAACCTTCTGGCAGTTTCAACTCCATACTCGTCAGAGCCCCAATGCTGAATGGCAAAGTCCGCAAATTGTTTCATATACTCTAGTCTTTCGCTAGCACTTTTGTCCAAATATTGTTCTGCATCAACTTCCTCGAAAATCCAAGGCTTGATAAGTGCACCTCTTGCCACCATGACGGAGTCGATTCCGTCCGTGTTCACGGCATTGTGCCATTGTTCATGCGTGAAACAATCTCCATTTCCCACAAACCAGGTTGGAGCTGTGTCTTGCAAATCTTTGTCTTCCTTCTTTTTCTCGTTCCACTCTTGAACAACCTTTCCCACTTCCCCAATGTACAGCCAGTCAGCCTCTCTGGTGTACCTCTGTTGTCTGGAGCGGCCATGGAGAGTAATGGCTGCAACATGAGTGTCTGCGAGTACTTTCGACACTAATGAAGCAGCGGTGTTCTTATTGTCTTTGGTTCCTGTTCTAATCTTGAGCGTCACTGGAATGTCTCCAGAGCAGGCATTCATACCGTTAAGAATACGGACCATCTTTGCAGGCTGGTCTAAGAGAGCCGATCCTTGGCCTTGTCTATAGAGCAAGTCAATAGGGCAGCCACTATTTAAGTTGAGCTCCGAAACATGACTAGTTTCGTTGGCAATGGCTTCGGCCGCCTTGCTTGCTTGCTGATGATGGTTGGAGGCAATCTGAACACCAAACCCTGGATACTCAGAAGAGTGAGCTTTTGGAAGTGCCCACTCAGATTTCGTCCCTTGAAGCAAGGGGAGCGCGAGAGCCATTTCACTGTATGTAACGTCTGCGCCAAGTGTTTTCATTAGACGACGGTAGGGGAGGTTTCCAACAGTGGTCAATGGAGACACAATCTTGGCTCTTCTTAAGTCAAGACGCTTTTTCTCTGCAGGCGTGAATGGAGCTTCCACATATGTGGACACATTGTTCTTCACATCCTCTTGTCTCTTGGAAATGTTTGCTTCATTCTGCACAAATGTATCGAGGTATTTGATGTACGCATTGGATTTGGAGAAATCGTATCTGTTTCTCTGCAAGTTGATTCTATGGTCGGGTTCAATCTTGTTGTATTCTGTGTTGGTCAATTTGGTCTTTTCCATCAAATCCAAATCTTTCAAAACTTCCTTTGTTTCCTTGTTGTAGTGAGATTTGAGCCATCTGCATTTGACTCCAACGGGACAGTACCCTATGGCAGAAAATACAGGACAAGTGCCATCAATGTCCTCTGGCTTTGATTGCAAGTACAGATCCACGTCGTGAGAGTTCTTGCACTTGTCACCATATGAGCACTCTTTATTTTGGTACGGATTGAGTAGTGTGGTGCATAAGCGCACCTCCTCCTTCTGCTGTCTGAGATCCCTCTTTTTGTTCTGACCCCGGCCCTTCTTGCTTCGTTTGGAGCGGTCATCCTGGTCCCGGTCACCTTTCTCGGCCTCTTCATCGTCGTATGCCTGCTCCTGTGGGGCATCGGTCGTAACTATGTATTGAGCCTTGATCGGAGCAAAGCCCTTGGTGTTTCGCGTACTTTCATTCTGTACTCTCTTGGCATCTGGAACTTCGCCAGCGTCAATTTCTCTTTTTTCCTGCTCGGGCATAGAGTATGTAGTGGAACCTGAGGTGTAGGCTGAAGTCTCATGGGCCCGCGCTTTTTCCTGGCATCGAAACCTGCTACTGTACACACACCTCATCGAAATTTTCAACCGCCTACTCTTCATCAACTCTTGTCTCCAAATATGTCTATGGACAAACGGAAAAAATTAGAGACACCCTCGCAGCCCAGAGGGTCGAAGATATTCAGTCCGTTCCGCAGCCTTGGCAATGTTACTAACGAAGTCCCTTTTGCCATTGGTACTTTGGGTACCACCTTTTACATAGTCACCTCTGTGGGAAGAAGCTTCCAGATTTACGACGCCGCCACGTTGCATCTTCTCTTTGTTTCACAGAAACAGACCGCATCTAAGATCACCGCCATGGCTGCCCACTTGCATTATGTGTATGTGGCACATGGTCATGCCATCGGTATATACAAGAGAGGCCGACTCGAGGAAGAGCTCAAAATCACTGCCTCCTCCGCCGTCGTACATATCAGCCATCTCTTGGTATTTGGTGATTACTTGGTTTCTGCTTCTTCTGATGGAGATTTGAACGTCTTCAAAAAGCCTACTGGCTCAAAGCTACACTCCGAGCACTACACCACCATCTCCAGCATCAACCCGGACTTTGATGGTGACATTGTGGGGATGCTTCATCCACCCACATACTTGAACAAGATTGTCGTGGCCACCACCAAACACATATACATTGTTAACATTCGCACGGGTAAGACCATTTACAAATCGCCGGACAACCTCATCAAGGAAAACATTTCCTGTATTGAAAATGCCACGGCCTTGGACATCATAGCTATAGGTACAAACACAGGTGGTGTATACCTCTACAACTTCAGAGCAGGCCAAATTTTGGACGAGCGCATAGTTGCCTCGCCAGCTGACGTGGGCGCCAAGGTAGTATCTGTATCATTCAGATCCGACGGCTCTGACCACTTGGTAGCGGCCTTAAATACCGGTGACCTCTACTTCTACGATTTGACTCGCAAATCTCGTGTTCACCTCTATCGTGACTGTCACAAGGAAGAGTTTGGCGGTGTGTCAAATGCAAAATTTCTCAATGGTCAACCGATTGTGGTCACGAATGGTGGAGACAATCAGTTGAAAGAGCTCGTCTTTGACCCTCCTTTATCGTCTTCCAATACTTCAATCATCACCCCTCCACGTCATTTGCGGTCTAGAGGTGGTCACTCGTCCCCACCAGTTTCCCTCGTTTTCCCCAACGAGGAAAAGACCCATTTTGTTTATTCTGCATCCAAAGATCAGACCTTGTGGAGTTTCTCTTTGAGAAAAGACGCTCAAGCTCAAGAGTTTTCGCAAAGGCCACCCAAGAGTGGTTCCCTGGCAAGAAAATCCGCTCTGATGCGGGAGAAGTTCCCCGAAATCACATCTCTCACTATGTCTGCTACACGTGAAGGTGAGTGGGAGAATATGATCACCACACACAAAGGCGAAACTTTTGCCAGAACCTGGGATACCAAGCATAAACGTGTGGGCCGTTACGAATTTGCTACTGTTGATGGAGGGCTCGCCAAATGCTCGTGTGTTTCTCAGTGTGGAAACTTTGCACTTGTGGGATCATCTGAAGGTGGAATCGGTGTTTACAACTTGCAGTCCGGTCTTTTGAGAAGAAGGTACATGTTGCATAAGAAAAAAGCCGTCACTGGGTTGGCGATTGATGGAATGAACAGAAAGATGGTCAGCTGTGGGCTAGACGGAATTGTTGGTTTCTACAACTTCACTGATCTGAAGTACTTGGGCAAATTGCAGCTCGATGACCCCATTACCGATATGATTTATCACAAAGGTTCAGACTTGATTGCTTGTGCCTTGGATGATCTTTCCATTGTTGTGATTGATGTTGTCACTCAAAAAGTCGTCAGAGTATTGTACGGCCACACCAATAGAATCACTGCCTTGGACTTTTCCCCCGATGGACACTGGATTGTCAGTGTCAGTTTGGACGGTACGCTACGTACATGGGACTTGTCTACTGGTGGATGTATTGATGGTATTAGACTTCCCAGTGTTGCTACAAAGGTGAAGTTTACTCCATTAGGTGACTTTCTTGCGACAACCCACGTTTCTGGAAACGGTATCTCGCTCTGGACAAATAAGGCTCAATTCCATCCTGTGTCGACCAGGCACATAGAGGAGTCTGAGTTCACCGTGGCGTACTTACCTAATGCTGCAGGTGACGGTGGTGCCTCTATGATTGAAGGAGCATTGGACGACCACAGGGAAGAAGATTTTGACATCAACCAAATCTATCACTCTGTCGATCAAGTCAACGAAGAGCTTATCACCTTGTCGGTCGGGCCCAGAAGCAAATACCAAACCATCTTGCATGTGGAGACCATTAAGCAGAGAAACAAGCCTAAAGAAGCACCAAAGAAGCCCGAGCAAGCGCCTTTTTTCTTATCGCTTTCTGGTGCTAGTGTCGGAGATAGAGCTGTTGTTGCTGAAAATGGCGAAGTTGCCCAAGGCAAACATGCAGAAGATGGAGATGGTGAGTCTCGGTTGTTGAATTTGAGAAGCAATGGAACGCACAATTTTGAATCTGACTTCACTCGCTTACTCAGAGAGGGCAGTCAGAAAGGTGACTACTCCGAATTCCTTGAGTTCTTAAGTACGGCATCTCCATCTACGCTTGATCTTGAGATCCGTTCCCTCAACACGTTTCCACCATTTACTGAAATGAGCAATTTTGTTGAGGCCTTGTCTTCAGGAGTGGAGAAGAACACTAACTTTGACACATTTCAGGCTATTTCGGCCTTGTTCTTGAAGCACCATGCAGACGTTATTTTTGCTAATCCCGAAGCATCATTGGTACAGGCATTAGATAAGTGGGCAGAAATTAATGCACGGCAAGGCGAAAAACTTGACGACTTGGTCAAGTTTTGCTCGGGTGTTGTTGATTTCATCACAACCACTTGATTACTCGGCTTTTACCATTCATAATTGAAGATTCAATCTTCTCATCAATATAAGCACATAGTAGTGAGCTAATTGTAGTGATGATTAATTGAAATACGTATCACATAAAGCGAACTCCATGGACGGCATTTCCCAAAACTTTTCTAGTTTAATTCACATAACTTCAATTTTAGAGAATCTCTAAATATTTTACAGTATCTGTTTAAGAGGGCCTTTTATGAACCAACAATAGTACAGGGCATTGAGGTCCACTGAGACTACTCACTCATAGACACCCATCTGCGTGGGTAAATACGCACCAATTCGCGGCACCGCTAACCGTGTATCACACTATTCACACGCCTATTACATGAGCTTCAACATATTGCAGCCGTTGAATCGGGTGCAGTTGCCCGGCGGTGCCAAGATTACATGCGTGTATACTAAAAACAAAAAGTACTTTATAGGCTTTTCCAATGGTGATCTCACAATTATGAAAATGAGCACTCAACCAGAGCCTATTAAAGCAGAGCAAAGATCCATTCGAAGCTTACGGTCCTTGAGCGAGATACGACGCTTGTTTCTAGATAACGAGCTATCCCAGCTACTTGTTCAGGAGAGAACGTTTAAAAACGTCACTGGCAACCAGGCGCCCATAGTGAGTTTGGATTCCCTTCCACTTTACCAAGACCAAAACCGAGAGATTCTCATTATTGGCCATCCTGAAACCTTACAGGTCTTTGAATGGGTCGGATCTCATTTGAATTTGGTTTTCAGCTTCGAAGATGTGAAATCATATAATCAATTCGCTTTTATGGAACTTGAAACTACTACTCATGTGACTTCACCGCACAGCCAAAATGACTCGAAACAACTTCATTCTAGGAAAACAAGCAAACTGAATAGTCATTCTGCAAAGGTACTCAAAAATTCCAGCGGCGTCAAGGAAGACCCTGAGGGACCAACAAAAATATTTCTATTGGGATCACAGAAAAAACTTCTAATATATGAAATTGTCCGCAAGTCACGAAATATCTTTGACTTTGTTTTCATGAAGGATTTTCTGCTTAAAAGCAAATTGAAGGAAATTTCTTGCTTTCCTGAACACTCCCTTGTCGTGTTGGGCTTGCTGTCTGGTTTTCTCAGTTTGGACCTTCGCAACGGCTTTCGATTAAGAGAGTTACACAGTGAGCTGACCAACAACTTTGCACAGACCACGTCTTTCAGTTACTTTGGTCTTTCATCCTCGAGCCCTGATGTAAGCATCATACCCTTCACCAGCACCTCGTCTTTGGTTGTGCGTGACAGTGAGGTGGGCATATTGGAATTCAAAGAGGAAGGGCCTTTTTTTCACAATGATTCCAACATCACTCTCCTGGCAAGCCCTATAAAAACTGCCATTCTCCACCCAAACTATCTTCTTGTTGTCCATGCCAAGACCTTTGAGGTTATTGAAATCACCAGTGGTCAGTTGGTACAAACTTTCAAATACCAGCTGAAGTTGACTACCACGCTTCTATGTGTAAATGGGTCGGTCGTCACTATTTTTGCTGGAAACACCATCCTACAGTTCTTGTATCTTTCTTTCCAAAAGCAATTGGATCAGTTTCTTTCAGCTCGAGGCGAGATAGCACTCAACAGGAAGAAAGATGTGACTAATGACTTGCAACTCTTCGGATTAGAAAGGGCTATTTCTTTGTTGAGCCTTTTGAGTGAAGATGATGACTTTTTTCAAAATGAACTTGATGATCATGGCTCGTCTTTGAAGACCAAGAACCTTCATCTTAGGGATTTGTTCAAAGAAAAGGCTCTTGTGTATTTTGAATCTTACTCAAGATATCATGAGGCTTTGGTCGAAATTGCCTCGGACTGGATTATTACCTATACCGAGATTCTTCATTTATTTCCGGACTTTTTGAATGGAAATATCCAAATTCAACAGGAAATCAGCCAAGACAAAAACTCTCGCCCAAATTTGTTGAAGTCAATTACTCTTAAAGAGTTGAAGCAGTACCTCGGTTCTGAGACTATGAGTCTGGATGGTGTTGTGAAGCCACTTGATGCTCAGACGACCAAGATGGAGAATTTTATGAAAGCAGTCAACAATTTAATTATATACTTGACTGACCAAAGAAGAATTCATCTAAGTCTTTTAAGCAGTGAGGAGGATAATCCATATATTACTTGGAAGTCTGTGCACATTGATGCAGCAGATTTGTATCCCGGAGTCGACAAGATGAAACTCAAGTCTCGGTTGGAAATATCCGCCTGTGCAATAGACACAACTTTATTCTTGTGCTACTTCTACGTCAAGCCCTTATTACTCGGCCCTCTTTTGCGTCTACCGAACAACAGATGCGATGCTACTATTGTTAACAAATGCATCTTAGAAAACCTCAGCATTAGTTCTACTCTGCTGAGCTCTTACATGAGTCAACTTCTTGACTTTTATTTTGGCAGATCGTTGCATAAAGATGCGTTGGAAATGCTTTTTGATTTATCCCGTGACAAATCAGTAGTACTGAAAGATGCGAACAAGTTTCTTGAGGGACCTGGATTGACTGTTCGGTACTTGCAGAAGTTGTCCAATGATCATTTGGATCTTGTGCTATATTATTCACAAATGGCTATGAGCGAAAATCCTGATTCGGCTAATGAGATAGCTCAAATGGTGTTTATGAATGACACTTATGAATGTGAAAGCTATGATAACTACAAGGTGCTTGAATTTTTTGAAAATACCAGTCAAAACTCGGATTTTTCTAGGCGTTATCTTGAATGGCTCTTGAATCAAAGTGATATTTTGGAGAACCCGTTAAGAAACAAGGATCGTGAGAAGCTTGGTACCAGATTGTGTCTCTTATATTTGACAGAATTAAAAAGCTTCTCGGGTAGTGATGATGAATTCTCTCATACCGCATCTTACAAAAAGCTATACACAATTCTTGTCAATGGCCGTGACTTTGTGCCTTGGACCGTTTTGAAGAACATCCCACTCAGCGAAGATAAATTTTTGAGGCTTACTATTCTTGTGTACCGGAGACTTGGAGAACACGTGAAGTCGGTTGATATTCTCTACAACCAGTTGGGGGATTTTGACTCAGCCATGCACTACTGTGCTGATATATATAAGGAACCCAATGGGAAGAAAACTGGGCAAGATTTGCTCCACAAGCTTCTTGAAGACTTGCTCATGGAGTATGAGAAGAATATCGATTTTGTCGCAAGGCTTCTCATTTCTGAGGGAAGCAAGATGTCGTCTTTCTACATACTCAATGCCTTGCCCAAGTCATTTCCATTGAACAAAATTTCAGATTACTTGGAATCTTCGCTTCAAAGCGCAGAAGAGAAGATTTATTCCACAAGGGTTAAAGGACAGCTATACAAGATAGGTTCGTCTAAGTTGCGGCGCAAACTTTTACTCGCAGAATCGAAATTCTTCCTGGTCACAAGTGAGAAAGAAACGTGCCATGTTTGCCATAACCAGTTCGGTCACAAAGTGCTTTGCTTAACGCCTGAAGACAAAATTGTCCACTTCGGTTGTTATAAGCACAAAGCATAGAAACATGCGGCTCGCGAAACCATGAAGGAGTATTGGCCCATGTCGGTGCATGCAGTCTATGACATCTACTTTTAAACGCTATGCGTTTGTTTTCTTGCGAACGCCTCTCTGCATATAACTGAAAATGTGTTTATTTGGAGATCGTTCTCCACTCAAGGTTATCCTTGCTGAAAAAAAAAAATAATAATTCAATAATTTTCCGAAAACTAAGTTGAACTGGCGATACCGACCATAATGCAGGAAACACATCTCCTTCCCGGGTCCTTACAAGAAGATACTTCTTCCAAGATCCGTCTACCACCCATATCTTTTTTGTCCCAAGTCCCCATCGATTTTTCACCGATGAAGGCGAAAGACTCCCCTGTTGGACGCCCCGCAGCTCAGCTAAGCGAAGCTGCAAGTGCTTCAAAGGTCAAGCTACAGCAAAAGCAAAGTTATAACCACTCCGAGTTTAAAAGCGGAGCCAGAGTTCCGAATGTGGGGCAGCTGAATAGTGACCAGGTACCACAGCTTGCCAACACTCAGTTATCGGCGAGCCAACCATTCCAGAACCAGTTAAAGCCCGATGAGTTTCGACAAAACCAAAATCTTCCCCAAAACTACCACACACATCCGTCCCCACAACAATACCAAGCTCCTCCGCAATATGGCTTTCAATCACGTCAACAGGCCCCGCAACAAACAGCTCAGCGGCCCGAGGCAATAAATCGAGAGCCACTGGAAGTGTCACAAGTCCCTCCACAAAGAAGCACTCTGTCTTTACACCACCATCACCACCACCATCACCATTCCCATGAGCAAGAGCATCGGCACCATCACCACCACCACCACCATAGTCAACACAACCATAGTCAACACAACCATAGTCAACACAACCATAGTCAACACAACCATCAAAAGCACCACCAACACCGCCATTCTTCACAGTCGGCTGCAACCTCAAGCCTTAATACAGACGTGAAAGTTGAACATGTATCAGCTGGACCCAAAGCTGAGGGGGGGCTGAAGAGACCAAAAGTCCAAATCTCGGGGACCAGTGTTTCCAAGCGATTAAAAAAGCTCGTGTCTACATTAAATTTGAAACGGAAACATTTGGGCACGCTTGTTTACAACCCCACCACTACGTGGGATAATCTCCAGGTCGCCCAATTGCGTGGATTGGATACCGAGGAACGGTTGCGGTTGCTACAGTTACAAGAAAGCTCTCGCATAAGGGCTAAAGAATGTGGAATGAAACAAAACTATCTTCCAATCCTTCCTCCTCTTTCAGAGACTCAAGTTAATAATCTTGTGGAGGTGAAAATACCTTATAAGTTCGTCAAAGAGTTTCAGCTCCAGTTCCAAAAAAGCGCGTACTCCGACGCAATGAAGGTGTGGGGAGGACATGGTGGAGTATTTAGTGATGATTCTGATATTCTTGGTGCGCTTCAATTAAGTGGCATCTTTACGGGAACGTTGAATTTAGAAGAGTGGAATAGTTCGTGGAACAGCAGCCAAATTGTAAAACCTGCGCTAGTTCATAAGGACAAGGATGGTTTCGAGCTCTTGGACTTGTGCGTAACGCTTTTGCTCTTGCCGGGTTTGGAAAATTATCACGGAATGTACCAGAACGGTGTTTACTCCAGGTCATGGGTGGGGCAGTCTCCTCACGATGGGTTATCTTATGCCATCTATAATGTGAAATGGGAAACTTTTGGTCAATTTGGAAAAGAATTCAGCAAGACGTTGAAAAAATTGCACCAAGAAGAAGAGGAAATGTCTCTCCAGCTCCAGAGTCGAAGGAACGGGTGGGTTTTTAAGAACACTGGAAATGGTCAGAACAATGCACCCACATCTACATGAGTGTAATGGTTTTTTCGAGTTACCTTAATATGAGAAAAATATTTTGCTTCGTCTTAACTTCAAATTTTGCTGGCTCGCAGCGGAGGTGCATATCGAGAAAAGGTCTGTGCTTTATCAGTTAAGCCGCACTCGGCCATAGAACGGCCAAGGAACAACTAGAGGTCCAAGATCCAGGAACCCGTTTAGAGAACACCCATTTGTATAAAGACGTCGTAGGTGGTAAGTTTTATAGCCAGCGTTTGGGTGGCCACAAGCCACCAGGCAGCAAAAACCACGCTCCAAAATAGAAGAGTCCCTGCAGGAACATGTGTAGACAGTCGCATTAATTTTTGGCATTGGCATCTGACAACATACCAAGCAAACTAAACCAGCAGGAGAATCGGCTCAGGAAATTACACACTCTCCAATTTACTGTCTCTGGTCGTATTCAAGGACAACAGGCATTCATCTTTTTTTCATGCCTAAATTTTCAAGCCCCCTTTCTTCTTGCAGTATACGTCTCCAGCGTTCAGCATCCTGAATCTCGGAGAAGCTTCCAATGGATAATTCATCTTTCAAAACAGCAACCTTAACAACGAACGCCGAACCAGACAGTTCATCGCCCTCCACCCTACGAGGCACTTCCAACGCACGCAAGCCGCAAAAAAAGATCCGGAAATTGCCTTCCTTCCTTCGTAAGATCTCGGACGAGTGGAGCCATTTCTTGGTAAAAATCAGGCAAATCTCTGACCTCAACCTCACGGACGAAGAATTCCTAGAGTCTCTCTTCGACACGAGTGACGAAGAATTCTTCCCATCGCACGCTAAATCCAGAGCAAACCCCACCTTGACTCCAGCAGAGACTCAGTTTTTGCTTGATTACAAGAAGCTCAATCTGCTTGATAAGGTGGCCGAACAGCCTAAAAATATTGTGGGCCAGAATCTGTCAGAGAAGCAAATACTTTCCACCAGTGAAACGCCAATCCTCATGTCCTCCTTACCTAAATCAAGTGGCAGTGACAACAACGAATACTCCATGTCTATGTCCCTTCAGCATACTGATATTCATGGCAATGCTGTGGAACGTGAAAATAATTTCGAAGATAATCCAGGTCAGACTCTTTGGGAACAAAGACGCAAGCAGTGGCTCACGCCTTCCAGCAGTGTGGACACCGAGTCCAAAAGAAACGCCAGGATTGCTCAGTCGACAATAAGACATATCTCCAAAGATTTGTATCCACGCATTTATAAGGAGTTCATGGATAAGTCCAAACCGTTGAAGAAGGGACGGGCAATCAACTTGGAGGATTTCATAGCCATCATCAACGCAGGCTGGACCGCCGAGAAGAAGTGGGAGCGAGCGGCTCAAGGGCTACCGTAAATAAGTTGACTCAGCAGACTGTTAATTCCATAGCTGGTTTACTTATCCTATAGCGACAGACTCATTCCGTAAGCGGTCAGCTATTTTTCACTATCTTCAAGGTGTCCTCCAAAATACGTATGTTTTGGTCGACTAGCTCCACCTGGCGCTGTAATGCATCCACACAAGACTCGGTGGCCTCCAGATCCACGTATAATGCTCTGCGTGTTCGTTTGATGAAGCGCTCTAAGGTCTTCTTTGCGAGTTTGAGTTCCCCACAATTACCCACTATATCTTCATTCAACTGGCGATCAATCTCTCTGTCTAAGTCGTGTATGGTGGTGATTTTGTCTAGCAACGGCGGACACGAGACGGTATCATTGCTTGAGTTTGCATGTATTATTGCATCAACGGCTTTGACTAATTGGCTCGAGGCCGCCGTGGATTTCTGGAGGTGTTTGACTTGTTGTCGCTTTGCTGCCACGAGTTTATCTCGATAAGAGCTCATGTAATTAATCTCTTCGAATGCCTATGAATAATTGATATTGGAAAATTTGCTGTTGTAGTCAGAAAATTGGTATATATGGCATTGTTACTCCACGTTCTACGCATTGTCCTGCTAGTATCCGGGCCGCGTGTGAACCCGTGCATCCCGGTGTGCCCGATATCATAGATGCTAAGCGACTCACTTTATGCCCTGCCACGATGGAACAAAAACACATCATTGCGAGCTCTTTATTCGCGAGCTCTCCTCAAGCAGACAATGTGACCGCACAGCTGCTTTTGGAGTTGGATTCCCTTGAGGGTGCAGACCTTGGCCGTCTCATTGATGGATCATACTACTTGCTAATAGAACATGATCTCTCTAGGGAAGACATCTTTAAGGTATGGGAAATACGTTTGGTACTCATGCTTTTTAACAACCAGCTAGGACTAGCGAAAAAGGAGGCTTTGAATTTGAACAACGCCCTCTACACCCACGAAAATCCGGGTGCTGCCCAGGCCAAACCGCCCGCGCAGCTATTATCTAGACTGCAAGAAGGCGGGTTGTATCTGAAGTTATCATCTCCATCTGCCTCGAGCACGTCGGTAAATCAAACTGGACTACTGCAAAAAGTAGTTGTTTATCCCCTACCCAATAATAACGATTCCAGCATTCCTGATCTGCTTATACGGCTCTTACTCCGGTTGAAATCGCTTCCAAACCTAAGTCTAGTGAACGAGATTTACAGACTCTCGTATCAGTACCGTTTAAGAAGTGTGGCTTCAGAGGGTTATAAACTACAGGCAAAATTAATATGCTCTGCCTATGCAACTATATCTGTGCTTATCATCAATAAAAACTACATTTCGCTCCTCTCGTTGACCGAGTCGTTATGTGACGACTTGGAAAATGTCTTGAAGGAGGTCAATGCGGACAATGCGCAGGAATACCAGGGGTATCTTTCCAACATACAAATGATGTGGGTGTGTACAAAGACCCTTGACTACAAAAACAAAAAGTTTCCAAACCTGAAGGTTGTTACGGCTGAAAATCTCTCTGACGAGCATGTTAACGCAGTTGTAAAGATGTGCGAGCCAATGTTTCAAGAAATTAATGGTGATACATTAATGGCATTGAAATTTGTCTTAAGCAAATTTATTGCAAATAACAGCATATTTGAGTCGGAAAACTTGACCCTTGGCAACCTTGTGAGTTTAATTTTCTCCGACACGATTTCCACAAGAATCATATGCTGTACATTATCTGTATGGGACCTTGAAGCAACATACGATACCAAGCTTACTGAAAATAAATTCGAGGTAATGGTAAAGGATGGAAGTGCACCTTTGGATAAAGCGTATGCCAGGATAATGACAAAATGGGGTGACAATTTCAATAAGCTTTACGGCATGGAGTGAGCAGCATACCGGACATAAATGTGAGAAGAGCGCACCGATTTGCTTAAAAAGTGAACACAATGCAATTTTTCAGTCTCTCACGTCAAAAAATATTCTTCCATTCCTAAATCCCCAATAAAAGTATACGCCAATTTCTTCATCAGATTCACGCAGTGAAGCTTCTCTTGGAACCCATAAAGTATATGCACTCAGGAGGTACGGAGGTACTACCCCCGCTCTCTCGCTACTCAAAAAGTCACCTGACTCTCATATAAGCACTCGAAGTTAAAGATCGGGCCCCCGAATTACATATTTTTGCTTCTATAATGGGCGAGAAATCCGGCATTGATGACTTGGCATCGCTCTTTCTCCCTGACCTCTTGAACCCTCTAGCAAATACAAATGACATTCTGAGGTTGGAGATGGAGGAAGACATCTATTCATTCCCACAGGAAGAGCCTTCCATGGTATCCACATCCGCTAACTTTGGAGCAGGAGTGCACAGAATATACAATCCAGGCCAGCAGAACGCTTCCCAGCCAGAGATAAACTTTCTGGCCCCGGGCGATCCGCCCCAAGCATACCTGATGATGAACCAAGGCCCGATTTCAGCCAACAATATGGTCCCCTACAACAATGGTGATTCCTACAACAATCACTTTACAGGAACAAGGGTTTTCTCTCCATATCCTGAAATTGAATTTGGACATTTTCCTCATCATACAGACTTTGTTTCCTCACAACCGGACCTTCAGCAACAGCTTAGGCACAGGCAGCCTCATATGATCCCCACTCAACCGGGGATACAACCAAGCATGTCGCCTTACGATGTACATATGTGGCCTTTGAGCTCTCAAAATGCCGTTCGCCAAGGAACCATTCGTGCTGTTGATGGATACTCGCCATATTATAGCCAGGATCCACCCGTCAATGATTTTCAAAATGGCAATAATCGGCCGGATGAGCATTCTATAAAAGGTAACCGGCTGGCCGAGCCTGTTTTGAAGGACAATAGGGAGGATATGTCCTCTGAAAAGGAACAAAATTCGAAAAAGACCGCCGATTCCATTCTCACTCCTACGACGAAAACAAAAGTTACCAAAGAAAGCCCACAGATCAATGTGAACTTTTCTGCTGATGCTATGATAAGGCTTTTAGATCTCAAGTGCAATTCAAACTCAAATGAAAGTTCGAATCATCCTGCTGTTCTGCTTGGTGGCTTCTTGCGGGGTCGGCTTCTCACGAATAGTGAAGACAATTACAAGTACATATCTGTCACATCCGGTTCAGTGGATCCTTCGCGCGTGTATCCTCCTCTGGTGATCTCATGCTATAGAAGAAACTACATCAATCTATATTTGCGGTGTTCTATAGATTTGGCAAAGATCTCTCAACATAACGGTGAGAGTATTCAAAGACTCAAGATTGTTATCTCCGCACAAACAGAAGCATATGAACCTACTCCCGTTAGTTTCTCCATTATGTCTGATACAAAGGCGAAAAAAGACCTTGGTAAAGTTGGCGACAATTTGCTCATCAAAATGATCGATCCTGTTCATACAATCGAACTCAGCGAATGCAAAGACGAGCAATATTTTTTGGTCAAGAAGCTCAAGTTTACAAGCGCAACAGCAAACAGCACGCATTTCAGCTTCCAGACTTACAATCAGCTCTGCGTGAGTCTCTATGCTGAGTATCCGTCTGGCGACCAACTAGTGGGCCTGTGTAAAAGCTCATCTTTGATTGTTAGAGGGAGAAATCCATCTTTCTATCACTCTAAGAACGATCAATTGATCAAGCCTAGGTCTCCTCACTACAAATCAAGTTTCGATGCTAGCTTTGGCCTCACTGACTACACTTCCACCAACGCGCCTCACCAAGAAGATGTGGACCAAGACGCCTTGGTAGGAATGGAGGTGGAACGTGCAAGATTGAAACAAAGTAGTGAAATTAAGCGTGAATCTATTCTGAATCTAGATTCTGATGGTGAACCTCCATCAAGCGCAGGGAAAGACTTAGAGGTCGATGATCATAAGCCAGTTCAAGAAGTGAACATGAACAATGGAGTGAAAATCGACAAGGAAGATGATGAAAGCATGGGCAATGCCAGTGATGATGGCGATGGTATTGATTACAATGAGGGAGACGCTATTGAGGATGATAATGCAGACAATAACAACGGAGATGATGATGATGTTGATGACAACGATGATAACGAGAAGTATCGTGATGTGGGTAGCGATTCAGGAGGCGAAGATGGCAGTACCCGAGAGTTACATGACATCCTGCGGAATAGTAAGAACGATCTGCCAGCGAATGCTCTGAACGAAACAAATCTCAAAAAAATCTTGAATGCCATGTCGAAGAACGGCGGTGAATCATATCACTACTTCCCCATTCTGAGTGTTTATTATTTGCCCCCAATCAATGTGGTCTACTTCCCCCATGGCGCACACCACACTGAGCCTACTGAAGATGCGACTGACCAAGCCAGCAAAGATCCTGACAGCATCGCTTCTCCATTGAGTCAAACACAAGGAGAGCGCAAAAACTCTTCAAAAGTTTACTTCCGTTGAGACATTCCGATATGTTTGCATTTGAAGACAAGACATGTATCAATTGTTATACAATGAGACAATCTAGTTACGTTGGCCGTACGCTTTAGTAGCGTAATCTCCATCTATGACAATGACGTTCTTAGGATCGTAATCGTAAGTTTTGTCAAAGTAGCTTTTCAAGAGCAGCTTCACGCCCGCAGCATATCTGGCCTGGGCATCCAATGAAGTTCCACTCACATGCGGAGTCATTGCATTTCCACCGCCGTACTTGTTCCTGAAAGATCTCCATGGGTGGTTGTCGGGCGCAGGTTGAGGATACCAAACGTCACCTCCATAACCTCTAAGTTTTCCGGACTTAACAGCATCAGCAACATCTTGCTCGACGCAAATTGCACCACGAGCCGTGTTCACCAACCACGCACCGTCCTTCATGTGGCTAATGAGGTCCTTATTGAACAAGCCCTTACTACCTTCATGGAGAGGACAATTGATGGTAACCACGTCTGCGCGAGAAAGCATCTCCTTTAAATCTGTCACCCGTTCAACGATATCTTCTTTACCGTTGAAGAGAGCAGATGCCTGGTTGAGCTTGTCAATTGCAGCAGAATTCAAGTCTTGGTAATCAAAGTACAAGAGCTTCTTTGGGTTGAAAGCAACCAAGCGCTCCAATACCCTGTACCCGATTCTACCGGCACCAACAGTTGCAATAACCTTGTCCTCCAAATCATAGGTGTCTTTTGCAACTGCAGCGATATCCCAACCACCAGATACTGCCTGTTCATGAGCAGGCACAAAGTTGCGAACCAAGTCCAAGATAGTCATCAAGACGTGCTCAGCAACAGACACCACGTTAGAGCCCGTGACCTCTGCCACAGTGATCTTGCGTTCATTTGCCGCATTCAAATCCACATGATCAGATCCCACGCCGGCAGTGATACAAATCTTGAGGTTTGGGGCCTTGTCGATTCTTTCTTTTGTGATGTATGCAGGATAGAATGGAGTACTAATAATCACCTCTGCGTCATCCAAGTGTTCATCCACTACTGATGACCCAATGGGGTCTTTGGAGGTAGTGGATACCAACTCGTAGCCATGAGACTCGACAAATTCCCGGATTCCAAGTTCGTTTTCAATGCATCCAAGCAATTTGGGTTCTTGCTTGGCATGTTCCTTTCCTTCGTAGAGGACTAAGAGTACTTTGGGTTTGGCCATTTTTGGATGCTTTCAATTTTAGGTTGTTGTTTGAGATGAAGTTAACCAAAATGCCTGGGTTCTCGTTCTTTTATATGTTATTAGCTATCCGATTCCGAGGCATTTTTATATCCCGCATATTTGACTTCCCTACTTTTGCAATGGGGCTTGATTAAGGGGCCTGAAACCTCAACACTGCAGGTAAGTCATGTACAACAGCATCTGCCGCGCAGGATTGTGGGGTAGGGTACACTTCTTGCTCATGACTACCGTTTGGAAATGTCGAGACGCTTCGTTAATCATACTTACGTGTTCATGGTAGGTCTTCAGCAATCATTAAACTTGCACTCAGTATTGAAGAGTTGGTGGGAAAGGAGATGGGTGACTTGCACATAGCGCGCGGAGTACTCCTAGCTCGGACTTCTCTCCCTCACGTTTATTGTTCGGCCAAGTGAGCCGTTTGGAGCGTTTGGGGAAGTAAATACATACCCCACAGATGACTGATCCGCGATATTTTATCGTTTATTAGGACATGCTCTTTAAATAGTTTGAGATAAGGCAAATGCAGACAAGCATTTTATATGTATTGGAACCTTATCTTGTCGACTGTAGTGTGCTTAACTATACCACGGCAAATAACTTTTGAATATTATTGACTTGAGCGACATCCTTCCAGATGGGGCCCCGATATAAATATTACATGCAACTAATCAAAGGCCAACTGCTTCTTGATCTCAGCAATGGCACGGCCAGGATTCAAACCCTTAGGGCAAGTTCTGGAACAGTTCATAATGGTGTGACATCTGTATAAAGACATGGAGTTCTGCAACATCTCTTTTCTCACCTTAGAAGCCTCATCTCTGGAGTCAATCAACCATCTGTATGCCTGCATCAAAACGGCAGGGCCCAAGTATTGTTGCTGGTTCCACCAGTACGATGGACATGAGGTGGAGCAACAAGCACACAAGATACATTCGTACAAACCGTCTAACTTTGCTCTGTCCTCAATAGATTGGAGGTTCTCTCTGCCATCTACTGGTGGAGTATTTCTTTGTAAGTATGGCTGGATAGATTTGTACTGTTTGTAGAAATGAGTCAAGTCTGGCACCAAATCACGCACAATGTACATGTGAGGCAATGGATAGATCTTAGAGTCCTTGCTGGTGTCGGTGTCAATTCTGCACAAGCAAGCTAAAGTGTTGACACCGCCAATGTTCATAGCGCAAGAGCCACAAATACCCTCTCTGCACGATCTTCTAAAAGTCAAAGTAGAATCCTGTTCGTTTTTGATCTTCAAGATAGCATCCAAGACCATAGGGCCACACTCGTTCAAGTCGATCTGGTACTTTTGCATTTTAGGTTCAACCTCGGGAGTATCGGGGTTCCATCTGTAAATCTGGAATGTTTTTAATCTAGGTGTAGCATCAGTAGCCAAAGTTCTCTGGAGGCGAGAAGCACGAGGAGCAGAGCGAAATAAAGTTCTGATCATGACTGGTTTATGTAAATGTGGAGTGGGGATAGAAAAAAACGAGAGGAAGTATTGAGAAAATACTAGTAGCGTGCTTTTGACCCGGAGTTCTCGTGTGCAGAATTGACAAATGAGATTTTACAGTGCCGTGATTGGCTGACCCCGGAAAATATTCTCGTGACTTCGGCGCGCTCACCCGAGGTCTGGCAGTTCATGGAATTTCTTCTTATGCAAACTGGTTAGACATGAAGACTAGATCTGTTATTCCTGTGTAAATCGGAAAGGGCAATGTTCTCTGTTCCCTGAAAATTGAGTAGCTCTTAATACTAATTTTTTTTGACTTACTGACCAAAAATTCATACTAATTATAAACACTTTAAATATCCCTCATCGAAGGGCTCCGGATTTGCTCGCACCTTCGCGAAATCGACATTTTTGCACCCGGCCTCATACGTTCATAGGTCCGAAGGCCTCGGTGTTGATGTTCTCCACTCCAGCTTTCTTCAACTGGGTCAGGACAAAGTCCATGTAGGGCTCAGGACCAATCATGTAAACCTCTTTGTCAAGAAGTTTCGAAGGGTCGAAGTCTTTTTCCAGAAGTTTGGTGGTGATGAACTCATTTACTGTGAAGTTCTCATGTTGAGCATTCATCTGTTGAATCCACTCTGCAAACGGACGTCTAGCATCACTCAGGTTGGAGTTATTCAACTCTACTTTCTTTCCATCACGCAAGGCTTTCTCAATGATCGAAACCATTGGGGTAATACCGATTCCACCCGCATAAATAACCAAGTCTTTGGTGCTGTCCTCGACGTAAAGTTTTCCGGTTGGAGGAGCCACGCGAATAATGTCGCCCTCTTTAAGTTCATGATGAATGTAGTTGGAAATCACGCCTCCCTCCAATAATCTGACACTGATTCGGAATTGTTCACCGGAAGCTGAGTTGGAAATGGAGTATTCACGTAACTGTGGCTGTTCTGTCTTGCCATTTGGGAAAAACTCAAAAGCAACATATTGGCCAGGAATTGGGTCAATACGGGTGCCATCCTTGGCTGCAAAATACACCGACTTGACATCGGAGCATTCATCAACAATTTTGGCTACTTCAAACTCGTGGAACCCTTCCCAGTTCTGCTTCATGTACAATTCGTGCTCGGCATTAATGAGTATTTGTGCCAAGTTTCCATATGCGGTGGACCAAGCCTCCACGAATGCATCAGTAGCAATTTGCTCTCCCAAAAGTTTCTTCATTGTGGTTATGAGAGAAACTCCCACGACAGGGTAGTGTTCGGGCTGGATTTGCAAGCCACAATGTTTCACGCACACTTGATTGACAAAACCTACAAGTGGGGTGATATCATCGATGTTCTTGGCATAGTTAAGGAGAGCAAAAGCCAAGATTTTGGGTTGTCTGAGGGTTACTTGATTTGAAGGATTGAAAAAGACTTTTACCTCAGGGTAGTTTTCGAGCATGTATTCGTAGAATTGCCTGGTGAGCTCCTGTCCTGACAGCTCCAAGATAGGAACCGAGGCTTTGATGAAGGTCTTTTGATCCTCTGTGAGGCTCTTGATCTCATACATTTGTATAGGTTTCACTGCGGTGGTAGTCATTGTTAAGTTTTGTTTCACAAGTTATTTCAAACTGGTCTCCAGACTTGATGTCTTATATTTGATTAGCTTACGCCTGTAATATACGCCTTACGTGACTGGCCGCACCCGAAGCAACCCGATCCAATGCACGCATCGAATGATTACTACGGAAAAGGTTACTGCATCAGCATCTTTAATCCGCCGAGAACATTTTACCAACAAAAATGGGATAAGAACCGAATGCCAAGTCTTCACTGTATATCGCTTAAATTTCTTGACTCACTCAGCATTGATGACCAGTGCTGACCGAACAATGTGCGTAAATGCACGATGAGCCACTCGATTAGCGAAGAAAGCGCGCCTGCAGAAGGCTTGCCGCACCTCATCTATAATTTCCTCGGCTAAACTCTAACATGATTTGTTGCGTGGTTTTCATTGGCTTGGACGAAAAGTAGTTCTGCCCAGCCAAGTAAAATCCCTTTTCAGCATCTCCAAGAGAAAATTTCCGGAAAGCCGCTGTAGAATACCCAAATGTTGGTATTGTGTAGTTATTGCGGGCATTGTTTTCAATAAGGCCCCGGATGAACGGAGTGGCTAAAGTTCTAGCTGCCCTTCCAGAAACTAGGCGTGTCATTACAGTCGGTATACGCTCCTTGTTTTCAAGTGCCTCTCCAATGAAACTTGGGGCTGCTGATTCTCTCGTGGTGATGAAGATGCTTCCTGCTTGCACGGCATCTGCGCCTCTCTGTAAGTAATTATCCATGGATGCTGGATTTGCTATCCCCCCAGCAGGAATCAAGAATGGCCGTTTTGTGGAGTCTCTAAGCAACTCTTTGACTTGATCAAAGAGAGCTGAGGTGCTGAGATTCTCATCCTGGAGGTCAGTGCAGAGAAAGTTGCCCCGGTGTCCGCCCGCTTCGTAACCTTGGCACACCAATGCGTCCAAACCCAAATCCAATGCCACTTCAGCTTCTTTCGCTGAAGTGACGCAGCCCCAAACACTGATTCCGCCTGCTTGAAGCCTCTGTACTGATTGTACTGAAGGGACTCCAAAATGGAACGACACGACCCCCACTTTAGCCTCGATTAATTGGTCAATGAAGCGGTTCATTTTTGAGACATCTTTTTCCTCTAGTTCTTTGAATGAAACCACGGCTCTTCCAAAGGAACCGATTCTGCTCTCAATCTCACTGACAGATTCTCCAGTAGTACTACTGTACAACGTGAACAAGTTTGACACTTCAGTGGATGTTGGTTCGTGTTGCTCCTGAGGATCGAAGCAGAAGAAGTTGCAGTTAACAATGGCAGAACCATTGCAACCCTGTCTATACTTTTTGATGAGCTCGAAAACCGGAGCGGTGTCTTTGGTTATGTCAATTGGGGAAAGAGGAAGTGATCCTAGGCCCCCATAGTTGTATACTTCCGATGCAAGTTTAGGAGTTGAAATGTTTGCCATAGGCGCTTGGACCAATGGCGTTGTGAGACCGAACTTGGTTAAGAATCTGCTGGATGGTGGAGGCATGATACAGTAAAATTATGATTCCGAAATGCGGGGGTATGTCGCAGTCACTTGAAATGTGGGCTAACACATCTACAAAGTTTCTCACATGACTATTACTTAATCTCAGATTAACTAAATATTAAACCATACGATTAGACTGCTTTCACCAAACACTGTGTCGCTTAAACTTTAAATACTCTCTATAAACCGCTAGCATACAAATGCTTTCTATGAAGAGAATAGCTTCCGGTTCGATGTTTTGCTTCCGTTCCTATCGTATAATCCAGCTTCAAGCTTTTATCATCACTCTTCTGCGTAGGCGGATTTTGCGTGTGAATTCCCTTATGTACAAGTAATATCAGGCCTCTAATTGTTGATGGCCTCCTGGAGCGCCAATTTTCTGGAGTGTGTGTCGAAGTGAGCACTCAAGTCTTGGAAAGACATTTTAGTTGGGTCGGCCAGCATATTGTGTTTGTCCTTAAAAGTGACTTGTACTTGAGGCTTCTCACTAGGATCAGTCAAGATTTTGAAATCCACCGAGCAACCACTTTTCTGCTGTCCTGGAATCCTTGCAAGAAACAATCTCACTGGCTTTGCACTGGCAGCAAAAGGGTCTAGCTTGACAGCCACCTTCGTGAAGTATTTCGTGATCATATCAAGGAGATGCTACCGAACAAAACAGTGTGTGGTTTTTTTTTTCGAGTCGTACTCGCATCCGTACATCTCATTAATTCTAACATCAACTTCAGCTCAAGAGTTCCATAAGAATGATCACTATGTCAAAGAAAGATAAGTTAACCCTGCCCAACGTTCAAGTTGTTTATTTCAAGTGATTGAAAAAAAAAAATTATGTTTGCAAATAATACGGAATTATGCTGAGGACTACAAAACTCTTCAATGTCCAAACATTAAAACTCTTATTGACATACCAAAATTAAAATACAAGAACTAAAGAAAAAATAACACACAAAAACTTAAGTAATTAGTAGCTATAAAAAGAATTTCTATCAAATAATCCTCAATAGTTATTACTGTTGGCATAATAACCGGTTTGAGCTTGAAACTGAAGTGCGCAGCCAAGACTAAAGCAGTATCTTGGAATGAGAAACCTATTGGAGACTTACTGGAAAAAATGGATAGTGGATACGGCTCCCTAAATTAATGAATAGGCTTTTTTAACTGAAATACTAATTATTTTTACACAAGCAAAAAGTTCATTCAGAATAAGTATAACAAGCGTCGAAGAATGCAATTTCTAGGTCAAGTGTCTGCTCAAACACCTTGTCAATCTGTGACCTACAAGTGTTGTCCTGGGCCAGGCGGTCCACTTCGTCTTCAAGAAATGCGACCCAGCTCTCGAAGTCAGGACTGCTATGTAATTTCATCCACTCCAGGTGCTTGTATTGCAAATCATCCGGGACTCCCTTGTAGATATTGTACTGTGCCCATCCCAAATACACCTTCTCCATTACATACATGAAAGTGACAATTTCAGCGTAGTCTTCGCTTTTGAAGGCCAAATGATCCATAAAATCTAGGTACTTTTGGACTTCGTCCAAGGAAGGCTGCTGATATAGCATTTTTGGAACCTCCGCCTTGAGCTCTTTTGCATTCTCAGATTTCAACTGGTCCAACACCTTATGGAAGTACAGGTTCTCGCTGCCACAGAAAACCCCAATCTGCTTTCCCAAAGCAACTGTGGCTTGGGGGTCGCCACAGAGGCGAAGCGCATTCCCGAATACTTTGAGGCCTAGTTGGAAAAATTTGAGGTCTTGCACCAAATAGGTGAATAGCTTGTGATTGGGTAAGATGCCGGTGCATACCTCACTGGTGAGGTCATGCGTGGTAGATTGATAAAATTTGCGCTCGTGTTTTTTCAATAAGTCTTTACAAAAACCCATTTCTGGTTTGAGGCTCAGTTCACTTCTCTGCCTCTTTTCTCCGGGGTTTTTTTTTATACTTCTCACCATGCGCTTGTGGGTCTCAGGAGTGCGTGAATTACATGGAGACAATGCGAATACAGAGCGAGAGAGAGAAAAGATTCTCAAAATGGGTGCAAACTCTGGTGTGAAACAACACGTGAGGCCACTGTGAAATTGAACCAAAATTTCAATTCCAAGTAACTAAACTTTTTGCACGCTCGTTTCTGCAAAGCTTCCACGGAGTTCCGGCTGTAGATAAGAAGACGCTAGAGTAGGCTTCTATGAGATATAGAAGGCATGTGAAAATCGGTTATGTTTACATTTCGGCCACACTTCTTTTAAAAAGAATCCTTATCTTTCGCCTTTATCATATCTAGCGTCAACTGTGTCAAAAGTGTTTACCATGTCCTGCTTGAGTGAAGAGAATGTATCCTACGTAATTTGGACCGTTTTTCATGCAATGCAAGAATTGCACGAGCTGCGAGATAAGACGATCCGTCATGCACATGATTTTCTCACACCTTTCCGCTCATCAGCTGCGTGGACAACAAACCTAGGCTTCAAATTCAAACACTCAAGACATACAACATTAGAGAACGAGAAGGTTATCCAAGAGCTTTACTAAACCTTTCAATAGATACTCTTAGCTCCATTAAAAAGCGCAAAACGCGGTCTCGACATCTTGCGGCGTCTGGAATGCGCATTCCACTACATCAGCCCTGCAGCTGTGGTGCACCACATCCTTACTCTTACAAAGTCACGGACTTCATCAAACACATGGGTTGGTTAATAAAGCTATCTGAAAATTATAAAAAGGCTCTAATTCTCCCTTAAGATCCATCCTCTCATCATCAAACAAACAAACAACTCTTCTTCTCCCGCTTAACTATGAAATTCTTCAACCTCATCTCTCTCGCCTTCGTCTCTATTGCAGCCGCCTCTCCTGTGGCTCGTCAGGAAGAAAAGAGACTTGACTTTGGCCCAATCGCTAAATTATTGAGTTCTGAGATCTCCGAAACCTTTGGTGGTCTTACAGGTGCCACAAAATCCACCAATGCAACCGTGGACGCTGTTGTTAAGGACTTGGAAAACTTACTCTCCACTCTTATCCTGGACGTTGAAGGTGTTGCTACTGCTGCTGGAATCGACATCTCCTCGGTCTTGGGCAGTGCTGGTATTGCTTCTATTGACAAGCGTGATGTTACTTCTGCCATTGAACAAAGAGATGTGAATGCTATTGTCAGCGCTGTGTCCAAGTTACTTACTGATCTCTTGGCCAATGTCGTTACTTTGGCTGGAGATGCTGGTGTTTCATTAGGCAGCTCGCTTCTGTCTATCTTGAACATTTGATACCCATGTCTTTTTATTTTACGAGGCCCATGCCTCTTTATCTTACGAGGGTGTAGACCCTGAACTTTACTTCAATACAGATTTTGTTTCGCTTACTGTAGAACGGGGCCTTGCAGCTTGCAGCCATATGCGAGACTTTAAAATTTTACGTCGTACGCGCAGGATCTTGTGTAAATATAGGCCTACGTACATTTTTCCGCCGATTAATCGAGAAATAAATGTATGCATTGGGTGATCAGCTATGCATAGATTTTTAAAGTCTTGCAGGTTATCAGACCTTGCATAACAGGGTCAGGTCAGAATCATCAGTGTTTATTGCAATATAGAGAGCTAATGAGCAAATTTGCATGCGCGTGGGCGTCGTCATTTTCTTACCTTTACCTCTCGTTTGAGAAACGACACAGTAAAGTCAGCCGCAGCAACGACTCCAGACTCCAATGGAGAGTCGGTTCCAGAAACATTCACAATAGCATCGGGTTTTCCGAAGCCATGGAATCCGCATTTCTTTGTGTAATAAGAGACGAGATTGTGCTCTTTAATCACGGACGCCAAGAGAATATACAACGATACATTGCGTTGTGTGAACCAGTCATTTTTGTTATTAGAAAGCCATTCGGAGATGACGTATTCGAGTAAAGTGGCTCCACCCCCTGGCATAAAAGACGTGTAGGCAGTTAACTCCAATTCAAGACTTCCATGAAATGCGGGATTCGCCTGCTCGGTACATTCATCCAACGTGAGTAGAGCTTCTTCCGATTGCAGCGTAGTTTGCAGGTCTGGTGTGGAATGTGTTGTCTTGAAGCCCACAGTGGCGAGACAGCGGTCAAGAATAGTTGAATCTAATTCCTCATCAGGTGCCAACACGTGAACACGAACCGAATCAGAGACCAATGGCCCGAACTCTTTTACAAGA
Source organism: Metschnikowia amazonensis (assembly GCA_008065195.1). Lineage (NCBI taxonomy): Eukaryota > Fungi > Ascomycota > Pichiomycetes > Serinales > Metschnikowiaceae > Metschnikowia > Metschnikowia amazonensis. The sequence goes on along the minus strand of VATE01000015.1, from coordinate 9,153 downwards.
TCTGGACGAATGTCCGAGTCATTGCATCCAGATAAAGGCCAAATATCCAGGTTGAACTTCCGCGTGTAGCCATATTCATTTTTCAACTTATGAAAGACTTTTATGGACCCTAGAATGATAATAATGACGCAATCTTTTTCAGGTGAGAGCCCTAGACACTGCAAAAAGGACTCTGGGCTCTTTATTCTCTTTGACTGTATGATGCCGTATTTGGCCATGGCTTTAGAGTACGCCTTGTTGATCAAATTTGTCAAGATCTCATATTTAGCAGGGCTCGGATTGGCAAGCAACCAATCTTTTCGTAGGAGAATTAAATCGTAGCTCATTCGTGCGAAGAGTTCGGTGAAAGTCGGTTGTGTGAAAAGTTGTTGAAGATAAGTGCTCGCTTTAAATAGATCTGAAAATCACGTGCCATCTTTTCACAGTTAAGATAGATGATTACACACCTTTAAGAGAGAAGCTGCACAATTGTTCAACTAAAAAGCTTCTTGGTTTGATGCGGAATGCTCCAGAGGCAAAGCCTTACTCAGACGGCCCGCGGCTCGCTTTTCCAAATACTGAACGTATTTCACCTCCCGTCTCTTTCGGAGATAGCCAAAAGTAAAGTAGCCAACTGGGATGTATGATAAAAGTGTCGCCTTCACTGCCATATTAAGCACCGGGTTTTTCACGAAAGCCAAACTTAATAATACCAAGATAAGTTCACTGACAAGCGAGATTGGGAAGGTGATGTAGAAATGCGAGTAATGGAGGAAGAATAAAAATCTAGGCGAGGACTTGGTCTTCAACTTGAAAGCATGATAAGAGTAGTCAATCACATTCTGCACACACCAAGCGGCAATCAAGAAGGAGTATGAAGTGTGCTTTGCAATCGTAGGATGGGGGAAGATGACACCATAGCAGATCCATACCATTCTAAGTGCATTGAAGAGCGCCCAAAAGTCATTGATAGAGTAGTTGGACCTGGACAAAAGGTTGACGATGAAAAAGCCGCCCAAAGGCAACACGGCGCAGACATGAAAGAAATCAGCGATTCCCTGGGGCAAGAAACGACGCCCCACCAAAGGGAGGAGAATCAAAAATCGGCCAAGGCAGCAGAACCATAGCGTCATGGAAAGAAGGTTGTAAAAGAATACAATTCGAAGCTTGCGAGACAAGGGATATAACGGCATGACAGGGAAAATGATGTAGTAGTTGGAAGAAGTATTAACACATCAGCCTACGCGCGATTATATATAGTCATTCGTGTACTCTTTGAAAAGAGCAGAGGGATTAAAACAAGCCAATACTTGAAAAAATAAGTAGATACTTCTCAGCATTCGAGAAAGAAAAATCACAAACAAGAATAAATATGCAATAAGAAATTTTTTCTGTTCCTGAGATGAGTCGTCGTAAATCTTTAAACGAAAAAAAATAGAACAATAGGTATCCTGCATATATATGGAATACGTAACAAGGTGTATAAAATTTCAGTAGTATATTGGAGACGACGATGAAGTTCTTTGTGCCACTTATATTCGTGACACTATTTGCATATGTTGCCGCTTCTTGGGCACCAGAGGATTATGAGATCTTCAGCTTGAATGACAAGGTCAGAGATGATTTGGGCCCCGAGTCTACTTTTTACTCATGGTTATCGTTGCAAAAGGGCCCCAAATCCACGGCTGAAGAGATCAATAAGGCCTACAGAAAATTATCTCGGAAGTTACATCCAGATAAGTTCAAGAAAGGCTCCAGGTCCGACAGAAAAGCCGCTGAAGAGCGGTTTCAAAGACTCTCTGCGGTGGGTAACATCTTGAAGACACATGGCTTGAAAACGAGATACGACTACTTCCTCAACAATGGATTTCCCAAATGGAAAGGGACAGGCTATTTCTACTCCAGATTCAAGCCTGGCTTTGGCTTCACTTTGTTCGTTATCTACATTATCATTGGTGCATTCCAATATGTATCTTTGAAAATCAGCAGAAAGCAGGACTATAAAAGATTGGCAGCATTGAAACAAGACGTGATTGCAAAGGCTTGGAACAACTCGATTATACCCCCTCTGGACGGTTCTGCAAGGAGAATCGGAATGGGCGGAAACGAGTTCCACGTGTCCCCTATTGGGGAAGTTAGCTTGGTGCAGAAAGATGGCAGCGAAGAGTACTTGGAGGTATTGGATGAAAATGACATTAACATCAACCCCAGCTTCAAGGAATCGCTCTTTTTCAGAATCCCTTGCTTCTTGTGGAACCAGAGTTTGGGTAGATTGACTGGTTGGAACATCAACACTGCAGTGGTCTACACAAACCCCGAGAAGGACAGAGAAGAGATGCCTCACGATAGTGTTCTAGCCCAGAAGAAAAAGAACCAACGCAAGGGGACGAAATTGGAGTTGCCCAATGGTAAGGTGATGTACAGCCGTAAAAAGGGCAAAAATTAAGTAGGCGTGGCAGTCGTCATTTAAATACATACACATTTCCTTCCCCAAACATGGCTTTGACAAAAGCACACAGCATCAATCTTTATGCTTTGAGACACGATATAGTTGGAAATCGTTCTCATCCTCCGATGAACTGCTTCCTGAGATGTCATGCAAGTAATCTTTTTCTTGGCCCAAACTCATTCTGTGGCCTTCGTAACCCTCATAAAGCATATCCTTGTTCTTGAATTCCCTTGCAGGAGACATGTTCTTTATTGGAACATCGGTGATTCGAAAACCCCGGTTTTTTCTGCTAGTATCGTAGTCGTCATCCTGGTCATCATCACTGTCATTATTATCATTGCTGTCATCATCCTCGTGATCCACTGCATCGAAATCATCTCCATCAATGTATTGGAATTCACTGTTTCTTTTAGTGTACTTTTTACCACTATCCTCGTCGTCTGCATCTTCATTTGGGTCATCTTCGTCTTTTGGGCGAACAAACTCCTCATGATTAGTGGAGTCCCCTAAGATTATGGGCAGCTCTTTCTTGCTATCAGTACTTTCGTAATCCTGACTCTGGTTTTCTTGCAGGTCTATCTCTGGGTAATCTGGCTCAGTTCCCAAGATCACATTATAGAGTTCACGAGTTTTGAGGAGTATTTCTGTAATGAACCAGTTCCACTCCTTGGATCCCACTGCATCAACAATAACCGGGGAGATTAAAGACGGTTTATACAATGAGGTGAATTTCACAACTTCTTCACTCACAAGAATGAGATGTCCGATATACCCTGGACGAGGCTCCTTCTGGTTTTGAAATGCGTTGACTATCAAATTAGTGATAGCACATTTATCATACTCAAACAATTCCACAATCAAAAAGGAATTGTAAGAGTTGAGTTTGCCGTTGAAGATTTGTTGTATCAAGTCGAAAATCACATTGTGGAAGAAGTTATGCCAAGGAAACAATGTAAACTTTTCCACAATCTTGTAGAGCATCTTCAGGTCCTGAAATTTGATTTTGAAGTAGTCTCCAATACAAGGATCCTCCCTGAAAATTTTGTTCCGATCTTCACAAACAAAAGGGTTGTCAGAAGACACAGCAGGCTCTTCATCATCCGACTCTTCATACTGAATGTCCTGAATCAACATTCTGCACATTTGGTCAATATCTTGCTTCTTATCATCAGTCGACGTTGGAAGATCTTTTGCATCCTTTGTTGATCTAAGGTCCATGTGGCTGATGTCTTGGGTCACGTTAGAAAGATCTGGAGAGCCCGCCGGTAGTAAGTCAAGTGTTTCGTTGAGAGCAGTTTCGATATTTTGAACCTGGAGATTCCTGATTTTGTCTCTCAACGAGATTAGCCGGGCAATTTTCTTCGAATTGAGAAGAATCATATTAGAACAATGTAGCAACTCCGCAACAAGCTCAGATATTCTGAAATTGGTTATTCCCAATAGTTTGTATTGGCTAGATGAGATGTCAGGCTCTATTTCCATTAACTCAACTAATTTGTCTAGATTGTCTGAAAAGAGTTTGAGGAGGCCGCCCAAATATATGGGATTTCTAGGGCCTGGTGGATTTTGATCGAAGTCTTTGAGCCAGTGGAACATAATTTGTATACTGACTTCTCCCGCGCTCTCAGTGTCGGCATTCAGAGGAGTATAGGTGCCACAATGAATGTCATAGTCTGAATTATTCTTGCGTATGATTTCAATTAAAATGGAAACGCAGTTAGAAATACCGTGCTTGTTCGATACGCTCCTCCCAAGGTTTCTATCAGGAATTTGAAAAAGGATGATATCGTTGAGCATAGTCAGGATAATCTCGTCCGATGCGAGTTCACGGGTAAGCTCATTTGGGCCAATATTAGTATCTAGGTCAACCGCCAAAGTGGCATTAGAAGAAATGGTAACCAAAGCTTTAATGAACTCCGTGGTCGAAGTTTGTCTGAATAGTTCTTGCTGAGTTTGGGACTCAGTGCCTTCTTCATCAGCAATTTGGACCGGGGAAGGCTTCAAAATGTCAATTAATCTAGGAATCAACTTCTGTTTTGAAAGAACACTTATTATCCCGGTAGGAGAATCAGCCTTATCAGTCTGTATTATTTTCAAGAAAAAATCCATGATCAATGGAATTTCAATTTTTCCCAAAAAGAGATCGACCAAGTTATCCTGCTTCCTGATAAAATTTATCATTTCAATGCAATTAGTTTCCATCAAGTGATCTAAAATTTGGATCAAGTAAGCCACTGATGGAGAGCTCTCGTACAAATGGGGCAACGAAAGAATGTTCCACAATTTGCCCATGAGAGCAGGGGCTTCAATTACTCTGTTTGAAATAACCCATAGATCAGTGGAAAGAACCTCTGCGGCCGACTGGATGTACCGGTTTGTAATATTGAACGAGTCCTCTTCCTCAGCGTCCGCATTAGCGTCCTCTGTCTCGTCGCCGGAATTGTCCGCATTGGCTTTTTGCGCTGCTTCGTGGTAGAAATCAACACTTAGCACAATGAAGTCAATGAATCCACTCAAGATATGCGGCTGTAATAACAACTCCAAGAGCTTCTGCTCGCGGGCTGTTTTGGAGAGTGAATTGCCCCCATTGTTGGATTCAGTTGTCGAGCTCGACGTCGACAGAGTATCGTTGTTTGATCCTGGAACCTTGAGCAGGTTCTCCGTTTGGGCCAGCTGAGCGAACAGATAGTTATTGTGTTTTAAACTCTTGGTGGAGATTGTCTTTAGCTCATCTAGAAATTCCGCCTGTAGCTCCCGATCCCGCAATAGACTGTCAACCGTTACAGACGAAAAATCCAGAACCGAGTCTAGGAATTTCTGGAGGTGGCTACTATTTCCGTAGGAATTCGAAAACGGCCAGAATGACATTGTTCATGGACCTCTTTTGCTTGTGTGGAGTAAGCCAGTGTTCGGCAACTTTGCGTGTAGTTTGAATTGAAGTCTGAAGTACCTCAAGAGACCAAGTCGCTTTTTAGATGCCGGGATCGAAGGAAGGTCACTGTGCACTGTCTTGTGCAATGTGAGGGGGATATTGAGCGTTTGGTCTCGGGTAGTGCGAATCACTTGGGTGAGTGTAATCCAGTGAATTCTATCATGAACGCGCACTCTATTTTGCAGTCACTGCTACAGGCCGAGTTACTCACCTACCGAGATGCGGTTAGAAACACACGCTGAGCTGGTCTCCACCTGTCTTGGAATTGCGCTAGTTAGTCTATTGTGTCGAGTTGTTCCACGTGCGCAATGACTTTGTCGAACTCTTCAACGTAGCCCTGGATTATGTTCTGGGCGGCCTCCTCTATAGTGCGTCGACATGTAGAAGCATTGTGCACTATCCATTCTGAGATACTCATGGCCTCCTCTTCTTCCGGCATAGCAGCAATAAATTCCGTGAGTACACCATCCATATCATTATGCAACTCTTGATCGGTGGCCGAGACTTCCGCGAGGTACTCGATGGTTTCCTCGAGCACCTGTATTTCCTGTAAAGCTTTCTCCAAGAGAACCGTGGGCAAAGTGCCTTTGGACTCTATATGACTCTTCTTTTCGGGAGTACTAGCCTCCATACCAAGAAAGGAGGGTTTATCTAGACTTTTCCCTTCAATCTCTTTGTGATGTGAGTCCTTAGATTCTTTTGTTTTATTTGGCAGGATATTGTTTCGAGAGGGTGAGATGGCCTTGACTCGCTCCACGACTTTAGTGAGGAATCCTGCGGGGCTAGAATGCACATTACTCTCTTCTCTGGTTTTTTCTTCATGTTTCAGTGTTTCAGTTGCTTGGGGAGACGGTTCGACTGTGTTGTCACGAGGCTCCTCGATTCTATTTTCCTGAAGCTCTTCGCCTCTGTTTTCACGAGGCTCTTCGACTCTGCTTTCTTGAAGCTCTTCGACTCTTCTTTCACAGGACTCTTCAACAAGTTTGGCAGGTTCTTCTGCAATCTCCTCTTCATTCCCAGATTCTGTGGACAGATCCTCAACAGGATCAAGCTTTGGTGGATCTATGCTCTCATCGCCTTCTAACAATGATGTATTTATAGGAAGCAACTGGGGATCTTCTGAGGCTGATTCGTCAATTCTTGAGATATCGTCTGCGAGAACTTTTTCCGAGATATCGTTTCCCAATGGTTTCTGTGGCACAGTTTCCAATTTCACCTCTTTGGGCAGATCCTTAGGCAGACTAACTTCCATACCTGTATCTGGAATTTGGTTCAGATCCTCACCCAAATCTTCTGAAAGGGGAGGACTTGAGGTTTCAATTAGCTCAGACTCCATCATTTGCAACTCTTTTTTATATTCTTCATATGATGATGGGGAAACATTGAAATCTCCAACCTTGTCGTCGCTTTCTCTGCTAGATGGTCTCGAGCTGCTAATAGCCACTGGGTTTTCATGGCTAGATTCAACTTCGTCACTGTGTTCAACAATTTCCTTGGACAAATCTGCTTTCTGATCAATATGGTAATCAACGCCACCTTCAAGAGCCGTTTCCGTAGTTTCAGTTTCATCATTTATCTCCAAGAGATCACTAGCAGTTTCGGCTGGTATTTCTGTGGCAGGGTTGGCTTGTGGGCTTCCAGAGCTCGGTAACATTTCGATGTCAGCTTCAGGACAAACATTGTGATTAACATCTTTCCCATTTTTACTCACCTTGCTCAAATCAAGGCTTGAATCTGCATTTTCAAATTTGGAAGAGAGAACAAGATCATTCTCCATGTCCTGAGTCCTGTCAACCAGTTCTCTCAGCAATTGCCGATCAGCAGCTTTCTCTGAATTGAGACTGGCATCTTTGGGCAGAGACTGCGGTACAAGCCCAATAGCTGTAATATCGCTTTTCCTAGGGCTATTTTGCTGGCTATATTGATCGATTTCAATTGGCTTAGAACTTTCGAGTAGCTGATTTGGAGTGTGGATTTCCGAGTCGTCCAAAATAGTATTGTTGGCGGAATTCGAGGGTTTCGAAATTTCTTTAAGCTCAGACTTCAACGGCACGAGTTGTTGAGGGGTTGTAGCACTTTTCGATGGAATTCTTTTCGTATTCTTACGCCGAGTGTTCCCTTCGAGATAGGCTAGATTCTGCTCATCGTAATCTCCTATATTTTGGTTGGACAAATTGTAAATATCAGCAGGAAGCAACAAAGCATCATCCTGCTTCAATACCTTCATTTTCCGGCCCTTTTTGGGGGAATTCAAAATAGCATCCAAGTCATGTGAATTAAGATCGAATTCATCGTCACTGAACTGAGATTTTGACTTCTTTTTCGATTGCGATTGGACTGAGGGCTTTTTTGGGTTGGAGATGGAGCGACCATGTGGGGATTTGTCGCTCTCTATTAAATCTGCACCGGTGACAGATGACTCTGTGTAATCTCCATCTTCGGGATCAAGCACTTCGTGATCCAGAGTAGATGAAATTAGCGTGCTTTGGATCACTGAAAGGTTACTGGTTTCTTCGTGCTCATAGTCCACCACGTCCTCTATGCTGATCTGCGGATCTTCATTATCGCTTTCTTCACGAACCTTTAGAGCTAGGGATGTAGACTTGTCAGAGGTGAACGAAGAGTGCTTTTCAGATGCTATTCTCTTCTTTTGCTGTTCATCATGAAGATCTTGTCTTCTTTTTCGAGTAAACTTTCTCGGTAGGATATCCTGCCCATGGAAGATGGTCGCTTTATCATTTCTCTCTAGATCCTCGATTGAAAAATCAAACATGTCAAACAGCGTTTGCGGTTTTAATTCTGCGATAGATGGAGCGCTTGAGTTGATGTCATCTGAGTCGTTCACAGGTTCCCCATTGAGATCAATATCGGGCACGACTTTCAGCCGAGAGTCGCCCTCAGAAAACGAGATATTCTCCCCTAGTTCAACAATTGGCAGCGTAATCTTTTCTTCTTCTCGCGGGCTTTGTGTCTCTTTCGACTTTTTTAGGGTATGGAGAAAATAACAGAACACAAACGAGTTCTTCTCATGCTCCACCATTGGATCATCATCCAAGACCCAATCAGAAAGCGGACAGTCACAGTACATGCAAATTACCCGATCATCATCCTGGTCCACAGGAGAATAGTAAAAGCCTGCCTCTGCCAAGCCTCTGCTGGTGACTTTGACCTTGGATCTTCTTTTATTGTCGAACTTCCATAGATTCTTGAATGTAGCAAGTCGTAGCAGAATCGACAGCATCGAGTGGGGTTCTGTGACGGAAATCGGCGCATCTTGGTCTCGAAGCCTTAGCCAGAACCGCTCCTTTTCCGAGTCCTTAACGAAGTGTTCCAAATTGGAGACGATTCTGGAGTACGGACATTTGGGCCAGTTCTTCAAGTGGTATTCTGAAAGACACTCAACATTATCCAAATTGCGTTCTTTTTTGCCACACCAAAAACACGTTACTTGGTCAGGGTATGTTTTTGTTGGAGTGTAGTGGAACCCGCAGTCTGCTAGATGATCAGGGCTGAGGGAACTATTGGTCCAGAACTTGAGGGATTTCGTGTTCCCTAGTTTCGTGCCTTCGGTAAAAGATGCTATTCGGCTGGCACGATACTGGAATTCCAAAGCAGGCTGCGTTGGTGCCATTTCTTAACCAGGTGGTATACAGCGCTTAACCTGTTGATAAACTATAGAGCGCGTGCGATAAAACGCGCGTAGGTGGTTAAAAGTATGTAGTTAGTAGTCTATGATAACAAATGGCACAGAGGAAAGAGATTAAAAGAGATTGAAACGAAAAAAAAAAAAAAA